>CM028138.1:575262500-575562500 GCA_016271365.2 Neoceratodus forsteri
TTGAAGGTGCTTCACCAATTTACATGCATCCAGTGCAGATCACGCAGTACTGGAGTCATATGACTAGACCTCAAAAGGCCAGTCAGTAACCTGGCTGCTGCATTCTGCACCAGCTGCAAGCATCAAAGGGTACCCCCCCAACCCAAGGTAGAGTGCATTACAGTAGTCAAGCCTAGATGTCACGAATGCAAGCACCAGTGTCGGTAGGTCGTCAGGAGGGATAAGGGACTTAATCCGGCTGATGTTCCTAAGATGATAAAAGTCAATCCTGACCACATCTGACATCTAAGCCTCCAGTGTCAATCATTCATCAAGAATGACTCCCAGATGTTTCACCTTTGCAGAGGCCAACAGCCTGGATTACCTGAGCTGAAGCCTCATCTCTCCCATGACTATCTCTGCTCCCCCCTCTGATCTGGCTCAGTTACCGGTAACTCAGTCTTATCTAGGTTACATCTCAGCCAACTAGATTCCATACATCTCTGAATTTCAGATAGGCACAAATTAAGCAAACCCCGACAGCGTCAAGCATCCTGGGTGCAAAGGACAAATACAGTACAACTGGGTATCATCCGCATAGCAGTGGAAACCCAGATTGTATTATCGAATGATCCCTCCCAGGGGCAGCATTTACACTGCGAACTGCATAGGTGTGAGGATCAAACCTTGGCGCATGCCACAGAGGAGGGTTCTCGGGGACGATGAAAAAATTCCCATCACCACCCTCTGCATCTTATTCCTTTAATAGGACTCTAACACTCTTTCTACACAAACTGGATAATGTTTAAAAAGGTTACTTATTAACATCCAGCACCAAAATAGAGCTTATTAAATAGTCAAGAAAAAAAGACATCAAATCTCTAACTTTGGCTAAAACTAATCATGTGGCCATTGATTAATCCCCAGTAAACCCTCACTTTCCATATCAACCTACATATGCTTTCTCGTAAAGCTGAATATGCTAGAAAGTAAAATCACTCCTCTTACATTCACCCAGGAAATTTGTGCCATGTTTAAAAACCTAGCTAAGTGAGGACAAAGTGAAATCAACAAAGCTCAGTCCCTTTCCTTACGTCACGCCATTACCTGAATCCATATGCTCTACAAATCTCCCCTTCCTCAGCTCGCCTCACTACATATCTGATATGCATTTTCTGAAACATAGAAACTTAAAATTTTACAGCAGATAAGGACCACTTGGCCCATCCAGTCTGCCCATTCCTCCCTACCTACACTATTAACGCAGACTGTGCCCAATCTACAGCTGTTTCTACCTCCCCCTTCCTTGCCAGTATGATTCTCTTGTGCTTATCCCATGCATTCTTGAAACCCCACCACTGTTTTTGCCCCAAAGCCTCCGCTGGAAGGCTGTTCCAGGAATCTACCACTCTTTCTGTGAAGAAGTACTACCTCACATCTCTCCTGAATCTACCGCCCTCCAGCTTCATGGCAGGCCCCTTGTTCTTGAGAACCCTTTTCCTCTGAAATAAACTCCCCTCCTGTGCCTTATTTATCCTCGTGAGATGAACAGAATAGGTGATGATACCTTTTATTGGACCAAAGTTTAAAGTATCCGAACAGCAGCACCCCCTATACAAGACAACATGTGACCGTTTCGTGAAAAAGCGTGAGTGCCACTCGAAACTTTGGTCATGTGTTGTCTTGTATAGGGAGTGCTGCTGTTCAGATACTTTTCAATTTTGTAATTAAAGTTTATTTTTAACCAGACCTAGCTCAAGGTCTTTTGTGGTTGAAGCTGTAGTCCGACTCTGCTGGCTTCCTTTTGGTTATTTTTGTCGTGGCTCCGGCACCAGTTCTATGAGTAGCCACCTTTAAGTGGTATTTCCAAAAAAACCTTAAGCTTTCAAACCTACAGGTCCTTTAAAAATACCAGAGCTTACACATTTTATACATGAATGTGACTAATTTTATTTAGTTTTTATTTACCGGGGTAAGGTGCCGTAGCCACAAAATATGACTATTTTCAGATACGACCCGGGAGGTTACAATACAAAATTGGCAGACAAAACAAACAACAGACATAGTTCAGAGGTAATCAGCCACACAAGGAAAAATCTATACGATGTTTTGTGATGTAAACAGTATTGTTAATATGATAAGAGACAATGGCAGGAAAATACACAATAATACAAAACATAATAAGCATACAATCATAGTGCAGTAGAGTTTTAATACATAATCCATGGTAAGTGCTACATATAACAGTAACAAGGGGTCAGAGCAAAATTGACATTTTGAGAGCTGAGGAAGGGGATGTCAAGCACCCTTTGGGGGTTTAAAACAGGAACATAGGGCATGTTTGACTAGGAGAGTGTCATGCATCTTTTTAAAAGCAGTATGACTAAGTGCAGAGTGAACATCAAGAGGTAGGGAATTCCAATATTTTGGGGCCAGGCAGGAGAAAGCTGAGGTTCATTTTAGGGTTCTGCACCTAGGGGTATATAGTAGAGAGAGCCAGTAGAGTGGAGGCCATAGATGGGGGACAGAGGCACCAGCATGTCTGCAAGAGAGGTTAGTAGATTAGTTCTGATGATGTTGTCCAGCAGAGTACCAAGGGCAAGAAGTCGATTGGCAGATGGAGAAGGCCATCTAAGGTCCGCATATTGCAAGCAATGGTGCTTCAAACGTGGGGAAGCTGAGGCATAGCGACAGATACTATTGTACGTGGTATCCCATTTACTTAGGGTGGTTTTCGAAGCATTTATGTAGGTGACAGCACCATACATAAGGGATGGAAGTAGGATATCCCTAGCAATAGCCAGTCTAGCTGAGGGGGTAAGCATCCGACTAGTCCTGTAGGCTATTTCGAGTTTGGAGTTTACTGACTTGCAGGTGTCAATGATGTGCTGCTCAAAGTTGAGAGTTTCATCAAGCAGGACACCTAAATACTTGAATGAGGTTACTTTCGTAAGGGGGAGCCATTTGCACAGGAGATGTTGAAAAGGCTGCGGTTTGTTCTAAGTTTGGTTGCAGATCCAAAGAGCATGCCTTGAGTTTTACTTATGTTTAGGACAAGCCTTTAATGAGAAAGGTAATGTCAAGCCAGAAAAAAAAAAAAAAAAAATTTGTCTCATTCTATAACTGGGGCATTCACGTGTGGAATGAAATGTTTCCCCCCCTCCCCCCAGGATTGACATTACCTTTCTCATTAGTCTGTCACATTCATGTGTAAAATGTGTAAACTAAGTTAGCTCTTTCTAAGTTACCTGCCATTTGCTTTCTGAAGAAGGACCTGTAGGTTCGAAAGCTTAAGGTTTTTTTTTTTTTTAATCTTTGTTGGTCCAATCAAATCACCTATTTTGTGCATCTTAATGTACTAGGACCAATATGGCTACAGACAATTTTTTTTACTGTGGTGAGATACTTAAATGTCTCTATCATAGCCCCCCTTCTCTATTCCAAGGTGTACATATTGAGGTCCTTTAGTCTCTCCTCATAGGACTTTTGATGCAGACCTTGCACCATTTTAGTTGCCCTCCTCTGGACCGCCTCCACTCTGTCTATGTCCTGCAGATATGGTCTCCAGAACTGGACATGGTACTCTAGGTGGGGTCTTACCAGTGATCTATACAGAGGCAACATCACCTCCCTCTTTCTGCTGGTGATACCCCTTCCTCTGCACCTCATCATCCCACTCGTCCTCTCTGCTGCCTTGTTGCACTGCCTGGCCACCTTTAGGTCATCTGATATGATAACCCCAGGGTTTCTTACCTGCTTGATGGTCATCAATACCACTGCACCCATTTTGTACTCAGCCCCTGGGTTTCTGTGCCCTAAGTGCATTATTTTGCACTTTTTCGTATTGAAACCCAGCTACCATACCCATGAGCACTCTTCTAGTTTTCTCCGGTCTCTGTTCATCCTTTTGACACACACCCCAGGGTGTCCACCCTATTGCATATTTGGTATCATCCGTAAAAAGGCAGACCTTTGCTTCTAGCTCCTTTGCAGTGTTATTCACAAAGACATTAAAGAGGACTGTTCACAGCACTGATCCCTGAGGCACACCGCTGGTCACCCTCCCTTCCTTGTAGTGAACTCCATTTACCACCACCCTCTGTCACCTATCCCCTAACCAATTTCTTATCCAGTTCACCACCTCTAGACCCACTCCTAAGCTACACAGCTTGATTGCTAGTCTCTTATTTGGAACAGCGTTGAACACCTTACTGAAAGTTAGGTAGGCCATGTCCACCACTCCACCCTAATCTAGTTCCTTGTGTAGTCCTGGTGCCATCTACCAAGAGGAAAACTACCCCTGCCTTGCTGGCCAGAACAAGGTTAAGGGGTCTGGATTCTATTTTTTGCTGTTACCAGGGGTTCTTTCCCAAGATTAACAAATAAAAGCGCAGTGCCTTCACCCAGAGTACACATTAAGTGGGTCTGATTTTAGCAGTACAACCTCTTGGGATGCTGTACCAACCAACCTCCCCACACAGTCACACCAAACCGTGGATACCATAAACCAAAACCCCTAAATTCAGCACTTGGCATTTTTTGACTTTAGTTAATAATATGCTCACTAAATCAGGCTCTCAAGTCAGAATTTTTTTTCAAAACAGATAACACCATATTTATTTATGTGGGATGGGTTAGGACTGGATAAATGGGATAGTTAAGCAAATGTTTTGTGATTGGCATTTAGAGATAAGCATTTTTAGGCATCAGTCATATCCCCCTTAAACTTAGACCTTATTTCAATGCTTGCAGCCACCAACCCTTCTAACTAGCTAACTACTGCAGATGGATGCCATTAACAAACCCCCAACTGGTACCAGTTTACCACCTTTGTCCTCTGACTGCCCAGACACTCATTGCAGGCCTGTGGTGCAGCTGGTTGGCTGGCGTTGGTGCACTTTAAACATAAAACAGCTTTTCCCTTTCTCTTTAATTTCTTTAACATTACTTTCTATGCCAGTGGGCATAACTTGAGCATAACTATTTTACATCCCCCCAGATGTAGGGCATTTCCTGCAGTTACTCACGGTTCCACTGACAGTCTCTGGTGGCATGGGAACTGCGCCTCGGGGGACAGATGGAACAGCAGAACTCGGAGACTTGAATCTGAAGAGACTTGAGATGTGGGGCTGGCACCCTGTAGCTTGGATCTTCTGACTTGATTGAAGGTGTTGCAGCTTGTTCCTTCAGTTTGTTTCCAGGCCCAATGCAGAGCATGAACACAAATCTCCCCAGGCCACAAAGGAACCCCGACCCAGGAGTGACCCCAAGGTCTGGCTCCCCAATGGATCAGAGTGCCCTAGCACTCAGGCATGTGCCCATGGCTCCCTGTGGCCCAGTTGGCCACACTTGAAAGGGGTTGGCTGGTTCCCTACCTGGCTCCAGGATGAAAGTGAGCAAATTCTCAGTCTCTTAGGCTCAGCTCAGGTTGGCAAGTTTTTAGTTAGAAGTTTAAGAAAACATTCTTCTTCAACCACCCTACCCTCATAGCAGGCATGGTTCTTTGACTACAGATAACAATCTCTGGCTTCCTACCGAGCACATGGTCTCAGTGGGACTTGGGCATTCACCTTGGGCTCCTCCCAAGAACCCTGAACTTGCCACAGACTGAAACCTTTGACTCCCTTTGATGCAAGCAATTTCTTTTCCTCACTATGCAGGTGCTAGCAGATACAGAAGTGGCTCACTCTTCAACCTTTTTGAGCTACCTGGATTTATTGGCCAAGCCTCCGTGTGTAGGGAGACTCACATACCGAGTGTCCATACCAAAACCAGTCCATTTTCTGTAATCCAGTTTCCAAAACCTGAACCATTCCTTGAACCTTTTGCCCTTCCCTTGTCTTTAAGACGCTATGTCATACCAATCAGACAGAACCTTTTTCCTTGCATGAACATTTAACCTTGTTTCTCACCACTGTGCCTTGAGACCAGAGCTCCGCAGTCCCCAGGAAGATCTCCATCTGCCTTGACATTCCAGACTACCTTTCCCTGGAAACCTTTACATGAAAACCTTCACCTCTGTGGTGCAGCTTCCTCATACAGCAGCCTGTTGCAGGACCTTGCCGTTCTCTCCCAGCAGAGCTGCAAAATCCAATTCCTTCATTACATTCCTCCACCATGGGGAAAGGCATAACCCAGGCCCTGGGGGACAAGTGACTGGCAACCGCCAGGCAGACCCTTCCCCAACCTTGCAGCCGCATGTTTCCTCTGAGGGGCTGGAGCCCTCCCTCCCTCTGGAGGGGCTCCCCCGAACTGAACCCCAGAACCAACTGTCTCTGGGTTTTGGGAGCTCTCTAGCAACTCCCCATTGGTTGAAGTCACTGTCACTTTGGAAAATTTATATGTATGAAGCTCCAATGATGCCTGATTGGCTGTGAGTAAGGGCACCAAGTATTTCCACAGCTTTTCCCTCCATAAGTCCTATCAACAGTCCCAGAAGTCCCCTGGCAAATCCTGGCTCTCCGATTGGCTGTACTGGGGTCACATAGCTGCAAATTTGGCTACTCAACAAACAGTGTTCATGAAGTTCGTACAGTGCCCCCACTTTACAGCCCTCCTGCAGCCAGCAGAAACATATTCATTTCACTTTTGCCCCACCATTGTATAACAGCTCCTTTTCTCTTTCAAACCCTTACACCGTTTAACATTTCCCATTGTCCCCACGCCTGTCGCTGCTGCAGTTTTAGACTGTCCCCATACATAATTCCACTGCAGCCCATATAGTGTCTCACTTGGAAATGTCCTTGCAGTCAAACAGAACATTGTTGTTTAAATATGACCCCACAGGATTGTAGCAGTCCCTTTGCCCTCCTAAACCACTGCACCCTTCAACAATTTTATTTACCAGCCTGTCACTAGCACCATTCTAGCTTGCCCTCCAGGTGGTAGGCAGACTCCCAACTCAATATGTAAATTTTTGCCTCATTAATATGCATGAGGTGAGACCCAGCAAAGGTGCTCATTGGCACTCCTTAAATAAAAACAATTCTGCCTTCTCCAGGGCCTCCTCTGGGTCTCCGGTCCCTGATTAGCTGAGCTTTGGAACTAGGACCACTGGAGAGGCACTCAGATGGCCATAGGAACAGCCAAAACGTCAGCACACTCCTGCGCATAGACGGACCGCTGGCCTGCACTGGAGTGCAAAACAGAGCAATGGCTCCACGATTTAGCTCCTCCAGCCCCATTCTGAGCTAAAAAAAAAAACAATGCAGAGGCTGGAGGGAGGATCCAGGGACAAAACCGGGACTCAGGCACAACGGGACCTGTGCCAGAAGAATGGGGACTCTCACCTCCAAAAAAAGACTAGTGTCCACCTCCCTCCTTGCAAAACGTTTGTGTTTTTTGTGGTCCTTCCCCTTCACAGTAAACAGAAGTATTTTGGTCCCTCTCTGTACAGCCCCCCCCTTCCCTTTTTAACCATACAGTCCCACCCCTGGTCTCCCTCGTTTCACTTACATACCTAAAAAATTTTTGCCTCCCTTTCATTACCTCCTGGGCTAGTCTCTCTTCAGTTTGCGCCTTTGTGCTCCTACTGCTTTCTCCGCTTTTCTCTGTTTCCCCTGATACACCTCCCTATCCTCCTCTCTCTGAGTTTTCTTATATCTTCTGAATGCAACTTTTGTTTTACTTTCTATTTATGGCCCTGTACTCTCCGACCCCTCCACTTGTTCTCGGAACCTCCAGGCACCTCCTGATCCCCTCCCAGTTGCAGTCACTTACCCTCCATCGAGCCTTGGCTTTGCCCCCAGGTGGGGTCAAGGTGGGAGGATGCCCCCCCAGACATTCTAGTACTGCCAGGCAGGGCAAGTACTGGTGAGGTGGGGGACCCTGGATATACACTGGCATCGTCATTGTCGCGGAGGTGCTGGGGTCGTGGTATTTTCCCCTGTAAGTGCCCACCCTCACGATGTGACATGTAAGGTTGTCCAGGCATGCTGTGTATGCATTCTCATGCTGACAGCCATGATGTCCCTCCTCCCAAGTCTGTCTCCAGCTGCACTGCCACCTGTGGTCACTCAGGTGGCAGTCTCGCAGTGGAGCATGGACTCCTCCCTCCTCGGAGAAGGAGACAGTCTTCTGGGACACTTGATCCTCCTCCCTCTGGCTGGCCCCCTATGACTCGAGCTCATTCCTGAACTTGGGTCACCGGTGTCACAAGTGGTAACGCTACTGCTGCAGCGACAGGATGGCCCTGACTGCTTCCCTTTTCAGCCACCTCTTTCAAGAACTATAGTGGTAGCTTTTTCCTCTTGCTTACTTGCTTCACATAGAGGTTTGTTGCCTTTGCTATGCTCCCTTTTATCTTCATCCACTGTTCCTCCACCCCACTCAGGTAATCCCTGAGGCATTCACCCATCTTTTTAAAATCTGCCCTCCTGAAATCCAGGCCCTCACTCTTGTGTGGTTCAATTCCACAGCCATTCTTATACTGAACTACACCGTATGGTGATCACTGGTCGCCAAGTGGCCTCCTACCTTGATGTGTGCAACACTGGCCCTGTTAGTGAGTATTGCTCAATCATGAGTGAGTCCACTGACTAGTTGCCTGAGGAACACTCCCTGCAGAGAGTCCAGGATGTCCCTGCTTCTAGCTAAAGCTGCTGCTAAGAGGCTCCAATCTTCATTAGGCAGGTTGAAGTCTCCACCCCCCCAGCAGCAACTCCCTCATTTCTGCCATATTGCCAATGGCTTCCACCAGTACCTTATTTAATTCCTCAACTTGTGCTGGAGGTCTGTAGATCACTCAAGTATGAATAGTGCCTCCATTCCCCATCTCCAGGGTGACACACAGTACCTTTGCCTTCCCCTGTATTCCCTGTATTTCTGTCATTTTTATGCTTTCCCTAACATAAAGCACCACATCCCCTCCTTTCCTACCCACCTGGTCCTTCCTGAACAGAGTATAGCCTGGTGTGGCCATGTCCCAATCATAGAAACATAGAATTTGATGGCAGATAAGGACCGCTTGGCCCACCCAGTCTGCCCATTTCCCTACCTAATGGACAAACTGCAGATCCTAGTTAACCAGCAGCCTACTTCTTCCTACCCCCAACCCCTAGAATTGCCTTATGACTATCCCATGCATGCTTGAATTCCACCACTGTTTTGACTTTGAACTTCCTCCGAAGGCCGTTCCATGCATCCACAACCCTCCTTAAATTACCTCCTGCCTCTGCATCTTCAAATTGTACCCCATGCTCTTGCACCTCTTTATTGAAAGATGCTACCCTCTTGGACTTTGTTGATTCCCTTTCTTTTTTTCTTTACTGTGCTTTTGTCCTAGCCAGCATTGGGACATCTGCCCTGGTCACGACCCCGCCCACCTCCTGCTTCCCAATGAGGCATACTCCCCCCCATGCCCGCTGGCTTACTCCTCAGGGCGGGGCCGCGGGACCGGTGAAGGTATCGCGATTCAGTTCGGTTGGGGAGCCGACCTGGAATCACATGGAGGCGGCGAGGAGGGCATCATAGAGGCGTGACTGGGGATTTTTAAGTCCCGAAAGACGTTGTTTTCCTCATAGGGGCGGGACGTGCAACGACATCCCATGTCTGCCCCACCCCTGATGTCCAGACGCTGCTGCGCGGATCCTCCGCCTCTGCTAGGGGTCCATAGTGCACCAGACGTTCGTCCTCCCTCCCCCTGGAGAAGGAGAGCAGTCCAAAGGATGCTCCATCCATCTCCCCCTGGCTGGCCCTCCAGCAACCCAGGTCCATTCCTGAACCCAGGTTGCCAGCATCACATGCGGAAATCCAACCATTGCGCCAAAGGACCGGCCCCAATCACGGTTTTCAGTGTGCCGTGACTTGGTAATGACCACAATATCCAGGTCAGCCTCTGCCATGATGGCCTTTAGGTTCAAAATTGCATTTCCTAGACTTCCAGCATTCACACATATGGCCTTAAGATTTTGTTCCCACTCTGCTTGTTGCCCCCATTTTTTCCTTTTTGCCTTCCCTCCTTCGTGCCTCTTTTTTTAATCCTCCCGTTTTTTTCCTCCTTTCTTTCTACCACCCTTCTTCCTTTATTACCGCACTTCCCAAATTGCTGGAGGTCACTCAGGCTTCAGCTTCGTGCCTCACAATGCACCAGGGGCATGTATTAATGCTCTCATACACTCTTAGCCTGTCGTGGGTTACAGCTTACATAATACACAGTCTGGTAAAATCCAATATGTAGGAACATAGAGATGCCAAAAGACTTCTGTCTCACATGCAGCAGTTCATGAAGCTGAAGCTATGTCGTTCAAGGTGGCGTACCGGAACTGACGTTTTGTCCTGATACTATGCAGCTTCCATAGAGGCACGGTAGCGCTATTTAGAGAGGGGGGTGCACCAGCTATATGAAATAATTTTCACAGTTTTCTGGGAGCAATGCCATTCTCTTTGAGTGGAGCAACTTGCTTTATAGTTTTTCCAAGGAAGGAAAGGAGAGAAGAGAAGTCAACTTGGAGTTTTCAGGTATGGAGACTTGTCAGTGACTTTTGTAACAGTTGAACCCTTCATGCTTTGTAACATCTTCAGATACTAGGATACCTATCCTTCGGGTCACTTAAGTTTATCAGGCCGTAATACTGCTGGTTTCATGTATTCATGTTGTGATAGAAAGCTGATAAGCTCTTAAACAACGAATGGCAATGTATTTTATTACGAAATCAATAACAATTTTCAATATAAAATACTTTAAAAAATTACATTCTAAAAAAAAATCAAATTTGAAATGAAATACCCACTTCATTGCTAGAATTCCTTTATTATTGAGTGATTGATTACTTGACTGATTGATTTAAAACCGGTACTCCGGAAAGGCATGCTGACCCGAGTCTCGTTTCTAGTTGAAACCTGGGGGCGAAGTGTACAGGATGTAGCAAGCAGACTGCAGAAAATAGTACAGACAGAAATAATGCAGTTAAATAAAATGTTGTGCAGAGGCGCAGTGTGAGACTTCATAATGTACCTGCTTTTTACGGCTGCAGTGGGCGGAGCCTGCAGACGTTTTGCATGTACAAAAGGGCTGATGTCATGTCTTTTGTCCGTGGAACTGACTGAAGGTGTAAATAGTCTCCTCCGCCTTACCCTCCTTCAAGAAATGTTTTCTGCCCTCAAATAAATACGCTTTCATGTTAGTCAATGGTTGCAGGACACTATTTTCTTTCTTAAATGGGAGGTACAAGAACTGGAATCTGAGTAGTGGGAGGCAGCATTAGTTTTTTTGGGAGGAGTAAGGTCCATCCCCACCTCCACCCGAGAAGCTCCTAAAGATCCACCCCCACTTTTTTTTGGTTCATGTGGGAGGGGCATGAGGTGGATCTATCATGTTGGAACAACTACTATCAGAGCTGCCTGGGGAAGTAACTAAGGAGTGCCTGAAACTGCATCTAGGCATATTACACACACACACACACACCATGATTTTTTTTTTTTTTGTTAACTCTAAGCATGTCAATATTTGGCTCTAACAATATGGACAAGTTGGGCATAAAAATAAACTAGAAATAAAAGGATCAAGCAGGTGCCTTTTCCTTTGTCAGATACATACAGACAGAAGGTCACAAATCCTGTATGGCAAGTTCATTATATGGACGTTTTCCATGTAAAACAAAAATTGTGTTATTGTCATGTCTGTAGCATCGTTTGTAGCCAGTGAACTATTATTTACGTAGGTACTGTAAACAACAGGTTTTAATTCAGAAATCCAGTCTTGATAAATTCGTTTTTTTAGCAGTTCTGTAAGATTTATGTCTCTCTGATGTAAGAGTGCATAGCACAGAAATGAAAGGGTTTGCCTAATTGATTGTTGTTTGCTAGAGAAGTGGGCGTGACAGTGGCATGCAATCTAACAATTGTTTCTTGGCCATTCTGGGACCTGAAGTTTAACAGTAATGTGCGAAGAGAATAAAGAGTTTTGTGCATTTGAATAGGTTTAGTGCTTTGAAGTTAAAAGATATAAATATATATACATGGTGGCATGGGCACCTAAAAGGAAGGAGATACTACTGAAAAAATTATATTCTGATTATTTATTTATTTATGTGTAAAATTTAAGAGTAGTTCTGCCTAGGTCACAGATGCATAAGCTATAAAAAGTACATTTAAGGATGGATGTATTGGTCAAAGCTTGTAGTAGCAAAATCAAACAAGAAAAATAATATATTGTGTTTTTTTTCTTTCAATTATTTAACCAGGAGTGGCACACTGAGCTGAAAGCTTGTTTACAGGGGCAACCTGGGAGCACATGGAAGTTAAGTGACTTGCTCAGGGTCACACAGTATGCAGGTGGGGGCTGGGGGATTCAAACCCAGATCTCCAGATTTGCAGCTTAGAGCCTTAATCCACTGTGCTATACTGCCTTTCTGGTTATGGCAGTCATCTGTTTTATGGTTCATGATGCTGGTGTAGTAAGCAGCAGTACATTGCATAGCAGGTGTAAAATGACAATAAAGTAGGTCATGCAATAGATGTGCTGAACTGTTACTGAAGCAAGAAATGTATTTAGGATAGTAAAATATTTCTGTTAGAAAACTGATAAATGTGTGACATTTGCATCTCAATTTCAAGGAGGTCATTATGGGGTGTCAATGTACAATATAAAGGAGTTATAGTTTTCAAATTGTCTGAGTAATTGCTTTGTACTACCACTGTTACTAAATTTAAATTATTCTATGAAGGAAATTAAGTTTATGTAACTGTCTGTAAATGTATTAAAAACATTTACTTGTCCTTACAATGTAATGCATTAAATGCTGTTGCTAGGTTAAGAAGTCACATAACAGCAATAGAGATGAAAACAATGGGATGCATAGGAATCTGAAAAAAGTATACATTAGCAGGAGTAGGGTCATGACTTCACCATTTTTTTATAGTTTCACTCCAGATTTACAACATTACCATTTTTTTACACCTCCTCATAAACAGTACAGCTGTCATTTTTTACATCCTGTTCAAAATGTGTTTTTGCACCTGTGGTGCCAAATGGCACAGTCGCTGTGCAAAATCACCTTTCGGCTAATGAACTGATAGTGTCACTGTTCGTGTGGTGGGGTCACAAAAAGCCAATGCTGAAAGCTTGGGAGTGAAAATACCAAGAAATGCCCAGAGTATTAGGGTTTCTGACCATAACACCTTGCCCTGTAGGGGCTGACAGGCTTCAGGGGTGTGACCTGGGATTGTCAACAGTAATGCTCACGCCATTCCACTCCCATCCCCACCCTGCAGCCAGTGACAGGTATCGAGGTGTGCCTTTGACTCTTCAGCCCCAAAGTTCACTCCATTCTCTTATACTGTACCCATTTCAGTGTATTTCCTTATGGAATGGGGTGAGTGTAAAGTTTGAACACCCCACGGCACACCTCGACACTTGTCTGTGTCTGCAGGGTAGGGTGAGGTGAAATGGCGTGAGTGTTATGGGCAATGGCCCAAAGGCACACCCCAATGCCTGTCCATCTCTGCGGGGGTAGGGTTGGCGTCACTTCAGTACTTCACTGCCATTCCTATTCTGCCTGTCTCTCTCTCTCTCCCCCCTCTCTCTGTCTATATGTCTATATAATTATTTATCTTTCTATCAATTGCATGTGTCGCTATTTTTACCTATTTCTAAAACAAACCTGAATATCACATTTGCCTGCACTCTGAGCACATACTTATGAAACTGTGCATATTTGTACTCCATATCTACATAGACCTCATACTTTCCTAATATTCCCATTATCACAAGCATAACTACCTTGCCCTTATCAAAAGCGACCCCCTCTGAAAGTTATTATCACATTTTCTCTGCAAACAGTCCATCATTACATCTGACTTCCTGACATCAACACATTGCTTAAATATAACTTACATCACCTCATGGACACAAACCCTGCTTTTCTCTAAAAAAGAAAACTGTGTAAATAATACCAAGGCTGAACATATGAAAGCCATTACTTTTTCATGTACTGCCACCTTCTGTACTATCAAGGGGATTTGCATATGTTCCCATGATGCTTTGCATTACTGAAGTATGTGCAATTTTGTTTTCTTTAAAATGTGGCTGTCTGGCCAATATCATCTGGGATAATACATACCTCAGTGGCATTTGCTCGAGGGTTCTTTTGTAAACCTATATTGCTTCCTATTCCTTCCAGTAAAATGTACACCTCCATATATTTTCCTAATAATGTGTACGCCTTCCTTAGAACAGAAACTAAAACAAATCTTACTTACAAATCATTGTGTTGTTTCTCCATACCTCCTTAACAATTCCGTACAACTTCACTAACTTCATTTTGCAGCTGTGGTGGATCTGGCCAGATTCTGTTCTGATTGTATTTACTGTGTATCCCCATCCCCTCTCCCCCAGGATGTATCTGGAAATGAGCATTCAGCTGCTCAGTATGCCTTTCCTGGTGAAACTTTTACATAAATAAACATAAAGTACAATTGTATTAACTGAATAAATTATAGCTGGCTCTGTGGTGCCGGACGATAGGGAATCACCTGGTGCACTGGCGAACCGAGTTCGCACCTGAGCCCAGGACAACAAGAGTGGAGGCCATCAGGGAGGGTCCAAGAGTGTCTCATAGACATTCTCCTCCCGGGGGGGAAGGCCAAGAGTGCAGCACCCTTTGGCAGCTCCTGGTGGCCAGCTTTAGCATTGCACACTGTGGTGGGGGTGACCACACATCGCATGCACGAACACCAGGACACCACAGCATGTGCTCCAGTGGGGTGGGACACCAGGAACAAAGGAAAAATGGCTGCCCAAGCTGCAGCCCACCCTCCATTGCCGCGAAGCCAGGAAGCTCCTGAGCTGCACCCGAGCTGCCCGGCGACGATTGAAGGTGTGCCTATGTGCACACAGCAATCTCCCCCTCCCAGTCCCTGCCACGGGCATGGCCCTCCCTGATGAAGGGATACATTGGGTGGGTCGGGGACATCACTTGAGGGAGCAGCAGATGGCGAACAGAGGTAGCAGTGTGGTGAGGCTTGGCTGTCCCAAGGAGCAGGCAGCTGGGCTGGTAAGGAGGCATGCATAAACAGATAATACAAAAAAAAGAATAAATCATGGGTGAATAAATATGGACTACAACATATGTAGGCAGTGGGATTTAAAGGGGTGCTAAACTAAACAATGACTAAATTTACTTATTAATTAGAGCAAAGCAAAGCCCATTGGAAAACAAGGTACGTACAACTCAACAGAGAGAAGAGTGTGAACAGGTTTAACCAGTGATTGGGCAGAAACAGGAGGGAGCAATATGAAGTTTTAGTAGGGGTTTGAGGGAGAAGTAGGATGGGAACATATGGAGCTGGGAAAACACACTGTTCCACAGGGAATGAAGTCAGAAGGAAAAGGCTGTTTGTCCAGTGGAAGATTTGCAACAGGGGACAGAGAAGGTTAGGAGTCCACAGAGTAGAGCGAGTAAGTGGTGGAAGAAGCGGGGAAGAGGAGGGAGGAAGGAGAGATAATGAGGGAAAAAGGCAAACCAGTATTTAGACAGAAAGGAGGCACAATGTAAGGGAAGACATATATGTACTTAGCGCACAAGTATCCTAGCAATAACAATTTATTCTTATTTCTTTTTGATTGTTAAAAGGCCAACTCTTATTAAAGGGGAACTAAGAGCCGCACACACAAGTCTGGGGCTACAAACCCCAGAATCCCCTGTAGCTGGCATCAGAGGAGGGCTGCAGCAGTAGAAGATTCAATAGCCTCCAATGCATGTTAGAGATTTTATGAGCTCTGATCAGATGTTTGTCAGTTCCACTGTCCTCCCGGGGCTAAGTATATTTTATTTGTTTATTTAGTTAGTTAGTTTTTGTTGACTGGGTAAGTGTACTAGACAAATCCTGCCTATTTTCAGGCACGACCCAGGGGAGGGGGATACAGATGAATGCCAACTAACCTTGAACCAGATTAAGCTGTTTGTGGTATTTTTAGTGAATGAAGGAAACTTGGCCATGACACCGGGGAAATTCCCCTACTCTCCATTGGGGGCTTGCGGGCCATCTGTGGAGGATGGCCACTTCTCCGGGAACGGCAGAGAGGGAGGACATTCCTAGGATGGGAGCTCTGGCCTCTGCTCCTGTCCTGTCTACACAGGAGGCCGTAGATGTAGCAACGGCGATTGCTGACTTTTCTCAAGTGCATGGTATGGATATGACAATGGATATTACATCCGCTTCAGCGGACCTACCTGTTTTGAGTGCTGGTTTGGATTTGGAAGAGCCCCCTGCATTGCCAGCCTTTTCTCGTCGGCAGGCGCTTTTGCGTTGTAAACTGGATTTGCAAAAACAAAGTGAAGGCATCGAGGCGGAACTAAGGGCGCTGCAGGAGGCTTCGCTGGGGGCCCAGGACGCTTTGGACCAGATAGAGCTTGTGTTCCGGTCGGATGACGTGCAGTTGGTTGACGTGCTTCCTCCCCCAGCGGAGTCATCGGATTCTCGATTACCTGGCGACCCAGATGGTGTTCCAGCGGTGTGCTCACTGCCAAATGCTTCTCCGGCTGTTCCTGCCCCACTAGACTCTCCCATCAAGAAAGCTCGACTGGGGATGACGAGGATGGTCTCGGATCTACCGGTTTCTGTGAAAGCTATTCCGGTTAATACAGAGCAGACGTTTTCTTTTTTGGATCATAGGAAACCGCAGAAATGGGGTGATTTAGCCCCTGAACCCCCTCCCATACATAGTGCATCCTGGTCACCTGAAAGAGCTCTAACGGAGGCTGGTTGGATTCCTGGGGCTTTGGGTCAATGGACTCCAGACCCAATGGATCCCTCCTTTCTAAAACTGTGTACTTCATCTGCTGCTATGGCCACTGATGACAGTTCTTCGAAGAGCTCCACCATACCCCGGGGTAATATTTCTGTAGCATTGCCAAATGTTTCTGTTTCTTCTGTTGATATTTCTACCCCACCAGTTGTTCAGGATAAGGGCTTACCATCTGCAGTTGGGAGGGGGCCTAGCTCAGTTCTCAGGGCTGACAATCAGGTTTTGTCCCCTACAGCTCCCTTGTTTCACCTGGCTGATTTATTCCAGCCAACTGGGAAGCCTGCTCCTCGGAGGAACGCAGTTCGCTTACTATATAAGGGGGCTTAGAACAAGCACCAGATAGATTATTTATAGCTCGGACTTTGTTAAAACAGTCTATGAAATATTTCTCTTCAGAAATTTTTGCATTAATTTCGTTAGGGAATGGAAACTACGATATTAGTTTTAAACATGTCTCAAATCTCGACAGGTTTTGGGCACAATATGAGACCCTTAAGAATGACCCTTTATGGGTTCCGTTTCAGGCCATTCCACTCACAAAACCTTTGATTAAGACCATCACTATCTTATTTAAGAATGAAGGTGTCAATATTGAAGACATCCTATTTTGGTTATGTAAGAGATGTGAAATTTTGGGGAGGCCTACTCCCACTTTGGATAGTGAAAAAATATGGGATGGCAGTTGGAAGGTTAAAGTAAAACTTTTCTCTACTAATTCAGGACCAGTCCATCTACCTAGTGTGTTCTTTCTTGGGAAAGATCAGGGATTCATCTTCTATGTTGGGCAACCCAGATCCTGTTTTAAGTGTGGGTCCCGCCTACATCTATGTTCGGCCTGTGACGCCTCTAAGTGCAATCATTGTCTGGAGTATGGGCACTTGGCTTCCGCTTGCCTGAACCTTTTTAAATGCAACCTATGTGAACAGACTGGTCATGCCTATGGGCGATGTCCTTGGGCCTCGCACAATAGAGCTGACTGTCCCTCCCATGACGGACTTATTACTCAGGCACAGCGGACTTTTTCCCAGAAATTTGACAAAGCTGTGCCGCAGGCATCGGACTCTGTTCAGGTTCCAGCCCTGGCAGTTCATCGTCAAGCTAGCCTCATTGACACGATGGACGTTATTCCCTCCAGTGCACAAGTAGAAGCAGACTTGCCTTCACTTACTGTTCCTTCTGCTGATCTGTCTGTGGAGGACCCTGTGGCTCACATGCCCCCATCTGAAGCCCCATTCAAAACTGTGCAACCTAGGAAAAGGAACAGACGTGGCAAAGCTATGTCAGAACTTAAGCCCCCTCTCACCACTATTGCCCAGAGAGAGCCAGTTAAATTAGGGAACGTTTTTTCCCCTCAAAGGACGATATTGGTGGGGATTCAGGAGATGACACAGACTCCTCGTCGGTTGTTTCTAACACTGATTCAGAAAACAGAATAGATGATTCTATTGCTACACGAACAAGACGTAGGCAACTGGGTAAACCCCCCTGAGGTTCTCCCCTTGTTTTTTTTTTTTTCTTCTTCTGATTTTCCCTTCTTTTTTTTCCTGATATGTCTTCTTTAAAGATTTCCACATTAAATGTCAATGGTTTGAAGAGTGTGAAGAAGCGTATTGTTTTTTTTTCACTCCTTAAAACTTTTGATTTGGATGTTATTTGTCTACAAGACATCCGACTGAAGACCCCTCAGGAACTCCAACATGCTTCTAATAGTTGGACTTTGGGCCCATCATTCTGGTCTATAGGGGAGGACCCCTGTGATGGTTTGGGTATCTTGTTTTCTGATTCTGCAGTTTCTGTGTCCAGATTAGTGGATATTCACCCTGGGAGGGCATTATGTTTGGATATCTCTATTCATACAGCTAGATTTCGGATTCTTGTTGTATATGCCCCACAAACAAAAGCTCAACGGACAGCTCTTTTTAAAGAGGTCCAGCCATATTTACATACTTCTCGATTAGTAATTTGGTTAGGTGATTTTAATTGTGCTTCATCGACTGCTGATAGAGGTCTCCAAACTGACAAAATGTTTTGTGATTCAGTTGTTTTACATAAAGTAGTGTCTACGGCTCATTTAGTTGATGCTTACAGGGTTTTATATCCTACGGTGGGTTTTACCTATTTTCGGGGTGTCCTTTGGACGAGAATAGATTTTGTTTTTGTATCAGCAGTTTTACATATAGTTCAGGCCTCCTCTAGACCTACAGAATTTTCAGATCATAATATTCTTACAGTTTCTATTTCTTGGGATGGGGCCCCGAGGTGTTAGAAGAACATTTGGAGATTGAATGAAAGTTTATTGGAGGAATATACCCTTAAAAAGTTATGGTTGAGAGACTGGGTAGCCTGGGTGTCTGTTGTGGAATGCTATGATTCCATCTTAGAGTGGTGGAAGGATACCAAACTGGGTTGGAAACATTTTTTTCAACATCAGGCTCGAGTTAAAACCCAGAAAGACTACATGAGATATTTCAAGCTCAGACACCAGTTACAACGTCTGATATCACTTACTGAGACAACGACACATAATTATAGTGCTCATATTGCTACTTTGAAAAGACAAATGGTGGATTTACAGTATAACAGGGGGAGGTCTTTGGATCAAGAGTTGAGATTTGGCACACGACTGTCTAAACATTCTTTGGATCCGTTCAAAGAAAGTCAGAACAGAGTAAATTCAAGACTTATTACCTCCCTCACTGATGAGACAGGACACCTTGTGAGTGACCCACACAAACTTCTGCATGTAGTAGAGCAATATTTATCCTCTAGTTTGGCTCCAGATACTATTTTGGATGATAATGCCATTAACAACATTTTACATGGGTTACAGTTACCAGATTTATCAAGGGATCAACAGCAGGCACTAACCGTGGATATTACTTTGGAAGAAGCACAATCTGCAGTGTGTATGTTGACCTCTCACACAGCCCCGGGCACAGATGGTCTCAGTGCTGGGTTTTATAAAACCTTTTTACAGACCATCGGCCCAGTTTTGGTTCTTTTTTTTAATCATGTTTTACATTCTGGATCTTATGCCCCCTCTATGAGAGAGGCGATACTGCTTCTTATTTATGAAAAAGGGAATAAAACAGATATCGGTAATTGGCGTCCACCTAGCCTCTTAAATACTGACATGAAAATTCTTAGTAAAATCCTTTTGGCCCGGCTTGCCAGGATCACCCCTCTACTACTTCATCCTGCACAGACCTGTGCGGTTAAGGGCAGAAAACAACAGGATAATCTGATATACCTTAGAGAGTTTTTTTGTAGAGGGGACCTTGGACAATTGCAGGGGTTTGCTTTTGGACTAGATCAAGAGAAAGCCTTTGATCGAGTTTCTCACAACTTTCTCTTTTTGGCATTGAAAGCCCTTGGGTTGCCAGACACATTTGTTTTTTGGATCTCTGGGAGGAGTACTTATACCTAATGTTAATGGCTGGTTGGGAAAGAAGCTGGCTATTACGAAGGGAGTTAGACAAGGTTGTCCACTGGGTCCTACCTTATATGCCTTTTCTATTGATATTTGTATTAGATTGTTACAAGCAAACACAGTGATATGGGGTCTTGATGTGTTCCCAGATAGGCCATCACAGCAAGTATTGGCTTATGCAGATGACTTAGTTTTATTATTAACCCCTCATTTTTCCATATCGGCACTGAAAGACTCCATTCGTCTTTTTTTAAGTATTTCTGGTTCCAGAATCAATTATAGTAAGTGTACTGGCGTTGTTATAGGCACCACACCAGTGCCTGAGAATGGAAGTATGGCTGGGATCTCAGTATCCAGAGCACCTATTAAAATCCTGGGGGTGTTTTTTGGCACAGGGGATATGGCTGGATACAATTGGGACATGGCATTAGCCAAGGGATTCAGACTAGTGGGGGAATGGAAAGGCATGTCTCTCTCCAACTATATGTTAGTTATATTTTTCCACCCCCCCCCATCTGTGGACACAGCTTTTTAGTGGGGGTTTTTTCCAAGCGTTCTGGGGGTCCCAACTAAATCCTCTTAAAAGAGAATTAACTTATCTTCCTATCGCTGAAGGTGGGGTATCTATGATCCACCCTATTGCTTTTTTTTTCAGCCTTTTTTTCACATGTAATTTGGGATCAGTCTTAAAACCTGGGTGGCTTATTTGGAGACCTTTCATGGAGCATTGGATTAGCCTATGTAGATCAGGGTGGCAGGAGAAGAAGCCTAGATTATTATCCAGGCTGGTAGAGTTACCAATATACAGTATATGAAAGAATGTATGAAGCAGCTTATCAAATGGGAGGTTAACATGCAGTTGTTGCAGACTTATGACAGGAAGAAATTGTATAAACATATACTCTCCACGGAATGTACCTCTGAGGTGTTGTTCCTAGATTGCCCGACGGACAGACAGGCGGTTATTTTACAGTTCCTTACAAATAAGCGTATTCCATCTTATGCATGGGATTGTGTATGGTTAGGAAACTATGGTAAATTAGGAGTTAAGGGCAATAGTAAACGTAAACAGTTATCAGAAAGGTATTGCCCTAGGCCTGCTTGTATTCAAATTCTAGAAACTCAATGTCATTTATTTCTAGAATGTTCTTATATTAAACCATTCTGGGACTTACTGGCAGATTACTGGAAGGTTCCTGAATTTCGGTCCCTTGATTATTCTACGGTTATGTTTGGCCCTTTCCCTAATACTTTTGTTAAATATCATAGTGTAACTATTTATGTTATATTATGCATTTTGAGATTTCATATATGGCAATCTAGATGCCTTTGGATTCTGCAACAGAAAAGCATTCCTCCTGCGGAACTGGTTGCCACTGTTTGTAAAGCAGTGGATAGACTTATGAAATATGACTCCACTAATGGACCGAATGAACAATTTCTGAGTTATTGGATTAATTGTACTACATGGACTAATTGATTTTTTTTTTCACTTTCTTCATTTTTTGTATGCTGATCTTTGATTGATTGTTTATTGTATTTTATGTAATGAAGTCCATTCTTTCAATAAAATCTCCCTACTCTTTTTGAGAAGTGTCATGGGATCTTTAACATCCACCTGAACTACCACCAATCCAGGCAGATGGGACGTCGGTTTAACGTCTCATCCGAATGACAGCACCTCAGAAGAGCAGCACCCCTCTCATGCTGCACTACAGTGTCAGTACTGGGATATTAACCCAAGTGCCAGATGTGGTAACTGAACCCACAGCTCTCTGATCTCCCAGCCTCAGAGGCGAGTGTGCTACCTACAGAGCCACTGACACTGACAAAGCAAAGCCCGTATAGTCCTCTGGGACTGTATTTAGCCCAGTGAGGACAGTGGGACCAGCAAACAAATGATCAGACCTTATAAAACTGTAACATGCATTGCAAGCTACTGAATCTCCCACTGTTGCAGCCCTCCTCTGATGTCAGCTGCAGAGGATTCTGGGATTTGTAGTTACAGCAAACGTCGACTCAGAAGTCAGCAAAATCAGTCTGATACAATGTGCTATACTGCAGTAAACAGTAATTAAAAAAATATATATTTTGAACACAAAGTCCAAATTGGGACCAGCACCACACTTGGGTGTGGGGCTCTTAGTGCTGACTGTTCCCCTATAACTGGAACACAGCCCCCCCCCATATGCTGCTGTAGATGTGATTACTGTAGAAAGGCATATGATAGACTTTAGTCATAAAATATCACTTCCTGACTCTCCTGCCAAACACAGTTTGGTTTGCATTCTAAGCCTTCCTGTAAAAGTGAGTGCAACTGGCCAGCCAGCTAGCACAGCGGTAACATTATTATTTGCTATCCAGATGACCTGGGTTTGCATCACAAGCCCGGCACATCTGGTGCTGATTGGTGAGGTGGGATTCTAGCATCTGTTTTGGACACCTCCTGCCTTGGAAAGGGAGGGCACCTCCTTCCTTGACACACTTCCCCAGCAGCCCAGATGGAGGGCTTGTTGTGCTGGAAAGAAAAAGTGGTCCTTCTGGAGTGACCCTACGTTGTCATGCACCCACTCGCCTGGCAAGTGTTGGGGTGGCATCAGATACCCAGACTGAAGCTAGCAAGGGAGTTCCTAAGAAAGGGTGGGGTTCATCCACCCTTCCAATGGCCCTGATATGTGTTCTTGTGGCTCACTCCTCAGGACAATGTCTAGGGGGGTGGAATAAGGGAGGGCTTAATGGGGAAAAAATGCCCAGCAGCCCCAGGCAGATGAAGCTGCCCCACCCCCACCACAGTAGGCCCTCTTAGATTCCCCTGTATGTCAGGCCTCTTGACATCTACAGGTAAGCCCAATACCTTCACTGACAGATCTTTTAACAGGCTTTCGGATTTTGCATAACCAGCCAGCATTCATTTCCCCTTTAAGCACTTGGCTTCCAGAGATATTGTTACGATCAGTCTTTGATGCATATTTGATCACTTCTGTATTTAACCCCACAGCTGCAGCAGCAGTTTTGTGTGCGTGTGTGTTGTGTGCACGCATGCACCCCCAGATGTATGTGTGTGTATCCTTTCTGTAGGAAGTCAGAACATGGACCCAGATTATGCTCCTTACACTCTTCATTTGTTTTTGTTTGTTTGTTTTTTGTTACCTGTTTTGAAAGAATGCAAGTTTGACTGCTTTACTGTTCTGCCTCCATTCCTCTTCTGTGCTTTTCTCTTACATTTTTTGCTGTAAATGTTAGATTTTCAAACAGAGAAGATCAGCACTCGAGGCGCACATCAGCAGGCACAACTAAAAACTCAGGAAAACAGCTCATTGTTGCATTTTGAAGCTTTTAATGGTCCACTGTGAGCACATAATTGTTAGGTTTCCAAAGAGCACTTTTCCTCCTGGCAGTTTACCGAGACACAAATACCAAACAGACCACATTGGCTTATGAAAAGATGAAAAAGCTTTGCGTGTTGCAAACAAAGCTGTGTGGTTTCCATTTCAAGTGAGTGCCCACAAAGCATGAATTTCTACTGGCAAAAGACCATAATTACTCAGTTAAGGGCAGCAGAAGAAAGGTCACAGTAACACGTGCCTGCCGGCTGAAAGGGATGCCATGGCACTGCTTGTTTGCGCAGTTCAGGCTCCTGGCATTTTAAAAGGTGTGTCCACATTACAGCTGTGTTTCCACAGCGGCTCAGTGTTGGAGTCAGGTTTGGGGGCCAGGGAAGGAGCATGACAGTCGAACAGGGACACCAAGATAGCAGCAAGTGAGTGGCAACTTGAAAATGTGATGTGGTCTAATATATAATTAGTGTTTTTTTAATCTATCATGGGTAATAAAGTAAACATATCATACTTTTCTGGAAACTTGAAAGAACCGCATTCCACATACATAAAGTAAGTGATGATCCCACTGGTGCCAGTACACAAGATGTGTATTAAGAGGGTGCCAATTGGATTTTTAAATGTAAAAGCCTAATGTCTGCAGTTCTAGGAACACAGAAACAGCCACATGCACCCTTCATGGGCTATTTAAATCAGCTTCCTCCAGCCTCATTCGTAAAGCACTGTTTCTTTGTTCCTGCCATACTACCTTCCTCCTTTAGTGGTTCACATCTCTCCTTGGGGCATCTTCCTAAGGTACCTCTAGCCTAAAGGAATTATGTTTCCATGGCACCTTTAGGGGTGGAACCCTCCTCAAGAGGGTTCATTTGCCTTCACGGTACCCCAACAGGGGGGTAGTCCCATAGGGCTAGAGGAGTGTGAATAGCCAAAGTATTCATGTATAGCAGTCAAATAATCAGTCATGTAACTAACCTCCTGACAGTCAATAGCATCACACATGCACAACTCTTCCCTGGTTGCATATGCCCATTGAATTTGTGTCCATTTGGGCTATGTTATGTCTCCATAAAAATCAGTTTCTGGTTTTGATGTGTGCCTGCTGATGGCAGAACAGGAGTTGGAACGCAGTGTGAGGGTCTTGCAAGAGACACAAATTTTTGAGTAGCAAGGCGAGAGACAGATTGAAATCAATGCTTACACCAAATCACTGGGCGCCTAGCTGGAGCTTATGTCATTTCAAACTAAAGGCAGCTTAGTCTTTCCATGAGCAAATAATCCTGTCATTCTACATGTTGGCATGTTCTCATGGCTACCTTACCCGACCCATTGGGCTATAACTGAAATGCTACTCAAATATGGCATTAAGAAGGGCATTAGTGTATGGATAAACAATTGGTTGGCTAACAGGATACAAAGAGTGTCAGTTAGGGGTCATCTTTCAAGAGAGGGTAGGGTAACGAGTGGAGTGCCCCAGGGATCTGTACTGGGACCAATAATATTTCAAATTTTTATTGCAGACCTAGACGAAGGAGTCAAAAATAATACCATAAAATAAGCAGATGACACCAAACTTAGTGGACCATGCAAAACTGAACAAGAGATAGCAACATTACAACATGATATAAACACTATTGCTACGTGGACAGCACATTGGGGGATGCAATTGAATGCTGAAAAATGGTGTATTTTACACATGGGTACCAAGAATCAAAAACACAGGTATATACTAAATAATAAACATATTCAGAATAAACTATCTGAGAGGGACTTAGGCATATTAATAGACGAAAAGTTGGAATTTAAACAACAATACACATATGTCATTTCAAAAGCTAATAGAACTATTAGAGCAATAAACAAAAACATCAAAAATTGGTCCAAAACGGTACTCCTCCCATTATATCTTTCATATGTACGACCACTCCTTGATTACGGAAGCCAGTTGTGGAACCCTTATAAGAAAGGGGATATAAATAGAATAGAGAGAGTACAACGTCGGTTCACTAAATTAATAACAAATTTGAAAGATAAAACGTATGAAGAGCGACTGGACTCTCTAGCCCTTCATAGCTGGCGTACACTGTGTTTTTACGTTTTATTTTGCATGTTTTATTCTTTTATCTGTACAGCTCTTTGACGATTTTTGAATTGAGCTTTAGAAATAAAGATTATTATTATTATTATGAAGAATGAGGGGTGACATGTTGTTTCACTTTGATCTAATGAATGACCCAGAATTAATGACTGATTTAAACATACAGTATAACTGGGACAGATTTGATGTAAGGGGACACCCCCTACAGGTAAAATCTAAAAAGTATAAATCCACCAAAAGAAAAAACTTTTACACTATTAGAACAACTAATCTGTGGAATAGATCGCCATAAAGTGTGATCATAAGTAACAATAAAGAAATCTTTCAAAGAAATATAGATAACTATATCAATATGGGAGGAAATATGAATTATTTCATTATGTCATGCAGGAGCTAAAGCACGGGCCTAGGCCTTTTATTTCTCCTCATTTCTTAGTGAATCTCTTCCCACACAGACATGGGCAGTTGGCTCTGTCACACACAAACAGTGGCCGAATGTAGCACCACACAGGTTTATAACTTAAAAAAAATAACATCTGAGAGATGATATCAGGAATCGGCACGCATCTTGCCAGAAAGGCACCAGTTTCATAGCCAGAGGCCCAATGGGGGAGACTGCTCCCCTCTAGCTCGTCTTGTGCAGCAGGACAGGTCATCTCCCGTGTGTGGAGCACAGGGCTTTAGCCTTTTGCTGCATATCTGCTCACAGAGGTTGTGGAGTGCAGCCAGTGGTTTAGCACCTTCCCATACCCTTTCTCAATCTCATGCACTCTCCCGTGCATCTTTTTTATTAAAAATGCTCCCGGGGGGGGGGGCGCTAATGAGCACAGAGTAGTGAAGACACGTTTTTAGCTAGCTCCGCTCCTCGCAGAAATGATAAAGTTATAAAATCATTGGAATCTCATAATTCTTGGTTCTACTATAAGCTAATACCTTGCAGTTGGTAAGATGGATGAGTATTTAGTACAGAATCCGTCTAAGAAACTTCGGGCAGCGTTCAAACAATAACGGAAACAACCGCTGATTGCCCTGGTGGAGAGCGCAGGCCCAATTTCACTATCAGCTGCAGAAGTCAGCGCTCTGGGCCAGGAAGTTACGGACCAGGAACTGGCAGCTCTGACACCGAGACTTGACCAAATTGAAAATAAATTCGACCATAGGCTACAGGAGTTGGTCAAATTGCATGCTACCCAAACCACCCGCTTGACTGAAGTGGAACAGCGGATCTCGGATTTGGAAGACGCTGTGGGACCAGTTCCTGAGCAAATGGCAGCATTAAAGAAAGCGCTCAAAGAGTTTAAAGAGCTCTTTAACTATCAAGAGAACTACCATAGAAGATTAAATCTGAGATTGAGGGGCCTACCTGAAGGGAAGGAGGATACGGATGTTCTGGAGTTTCGTGCTAAAATACTCCCGAAGCTGTTGGGCTTATCACTGAGAAATGGGCATTACAAGCTGAAAAAGAGCTCACAGAGTGGTAATGCCAAGGCCCAGCAATGGCCAACTGCCCAGGCAGATCATCATGCAATTCCATAATTTCCAAGACAGAGAGGCAGTGCTGAACGCATATAGAGCAGCAAGACACGTGCAATTTGATGGGAAAATATTATACCTGTCACAGGATTATTCGGAGTGCCTGCTGAAGAAACGTCACATGTTCAACCCGATCATGGCACAGTTAAGAGAAAGTAAGGTGGAATGTTTCTTGGTGTACCTGGCAACCCTCAAGATAAAGCATGAGGGAGCAACATGCTCCTGCTGGGAGATCCCGAAGGCCACAAACTTTGTAAAAGAACTCATAAGGAAACTTAGCTGAGATTAACTGCTACGGAGAACCACAGCCTGCATATTGAACTGTGGACTTAAGCTGCATGGTACCGGTGCAATGGTGTTACTGGACTTCCCTTGGTGTGCTATTACTTGGGCCCATGCCCTATCATAGACTGCCCGCTAGTAAAGAAACTGGACTGAAGCATGCTGAATTTTGTGTGTGGCGGTCATCGCCAACCAAGGTTTCAACAGTCCAAGGGGCTGTTATGTCCTCTTTATGGAACTATTTGTGACTGCACCCCCATGTAATGGAAGATGGCCCTGGAGAACAGTGTCATGGACTAGCATGGCTCTGCTACACGAGGTAAGCCGACCAGGAGGGAAGCATTGCATGTGGTTTTATTTCGTGCTGCTCCAACCTTCGCCCAGACAAGGCTGCTGCCAGAACTGCTGGGTCCCCTTTGATTGAACTAATTACAAATCAGCAGACTACAGTTGGTTAACAGGGATTCATTGGCTTGGCTAGTGCCGAACAGCAGGGGAGGGGGCGTGCCACAAAAGGCCCAGTATGTATTTGGAATAAGGGATAACTGTAAAAAAACAGAAAGAACCTGACTGAGGAGGGAAAAGAAAAGGGCAAGAGAATTGGTTCTGGATACACTGATATGGAGAAGCCAGGGACACTGGCACTGGGGGGAGTGCAGACAGCGTGGAGGGGTAGGCCTCCGGGATAGTGCTGAGAGTCCACAGTGTGCTAAAAGCTGTATTAAGGTATAAGGTACAATAGATTGAAGTGGCTGGCATTTCTAGCTAGCATAATATTTTGTGTTATATTTTCTACAAATAAAATGAATTGAGATTCTGTAAAGTAGCGAGGGAGAGGGACAGGGGGTGGGAGAAACACGTTCTACCATTGGGGAATATAAGTAATTCTTTGCAGGGACTGCAACTGAGATTTACGGCATTTGCAGGAGCAATACACAGGAGGAAGGGGGACTGGAGGTGGTGGGGGGCCTGGGGGTTATTGTTCACTGTTATATTTATGGTTTTACAAGTTCTTGTGTGTTGGACACTTTGTGGTCTTGTTTTTTTCACAATTTGGTTCCTTAGAACTATGACAACCATAACTTTCTTGTGGGTCTTCTGGAGGAGGAATCAGTGGAGAGCATTTGGCAATAACAGATTTGTAAGTGAAACACCCGAACAGATGCAATGGCTTTAACAAAAGATATAACGATGGTCACATGGAATGTCAGAGGGATTTCATCTCTGGTCAAATGTATTGGCCTGCTCACTGCCTTAAAGAGACAGGGTGCACAGGTGGGCGATGTTACAGGAAACCCACTTAACAGACAGTGAGTGAGCATGCTAAGTTGGCCACAAGATGGGTGGGAAACTGTTACGTGGCTTCTTATAACTCGCATAAGCGAGTGGTGGTGGTATTAATACAGAAAAGACTCCCTTTTCAGGCCAGTCGAGTGGTGGCCAACCATGCGGAGGCAAGATATGTGTTTGTGGAAGTAAACCTATACAGGGAGTGGGTTACATGTGCGAGTATTTATGCACCAGCAGTCTTTGACCCTACTTTCTTTCAAGGGATGCTGAACATCATTACGAAGGAACAGTTTCAGGGACTGGTGTTGGGAGGGGATTTAAACAGCCTCATGGATCCAGTATTGGACCATTCAGAGAAAAAGTGAAAGGTGAGGGGTGCCATCCGGAACTGGCAGATGGGAATGAGCAATCCGAACTTAATTGACAGCTGAAGAACAGCTAACCCAAGTCTCAGAGAGTACATATTTTATTCCCACCCCCGCAAATCCTGGCCCTATATAGATTATATATTTATACCCCATAGCTGTTTCTTTAATCCGGTACAGGTCAAGCACAGTCCCATCCGGGTATCTGATCATGCCATGGTTGTCCTGACTCTGAAAATGAAGGAGCCACCCCCATGGAAATTCCCTAACTACCTATTGGGCAATCCAGAATTTACAAAACATCTGCAGGAGCAGTGGGAAGAAAAAATTACTCACCTTAGTAATTGTGTTTCTTCTAATGGAGTCTTTCTGTATTCTGACATTATGCAGTTAGCCCCAGCACTTGAACTGCTCCAGAGAGGAAAGAGTTAACTCTATGCCTGAGCATAGTACGTTGAGCTCAAGCTCGGTTCAAACCTCTGTCTGCTACACTTCCAAGTGTAACCGTCAGATTCTTATGAGTTAATACTAACTAGCTACACCTACTGTGTGGAAATTACAAAGTTACTAGCCCAAAGAGCAACCAAATATTTTGGATCCCAAAAGACTCAAGTCTAGAAATCCAAAAGAAAAACTAGATAGTGAACAACCATAAGTAACAACCATAAGTAACATAAACTACTCCCCCTCTCTATCAAAGGAGGAGTGCCAACTGTACCCCTGAGGTGCAACACTGCGCCTGCCAGCCCACTTCCCAAAAAACAGGTTCTGAGAGGGAAGGCAGGAAGGGAGGTCAGAATACAGCAAGACTCCATTAGAAGAAACACAATTAGGAACTTTGATGCCTCTATCCCATCAGCAGCCACCTCCTCCAGCTCCTCGGCTAGCTGGGGGGGAAGCCTGTTTAGCCAAATCCAGAATAGTATCCCATCTGGACTTCTGGTATCTGGCTGTATAGGCCATGTAGTTAGCCTGCCTGAGTCCCAGAGAAGATGCCAAATACTGTTTTTTAGCCGTGGCATCTATCTTCCTGGAGTCCTTATCCAGGGGGTGTGAAGCCAAGGGTATGCTAGCCTTATCACAGGCTGCAGCCTGCACAACCCCAACATGGCTGCATTGCTGGTACAAGAAATCCATACCTGAGCCTGACAGCATATACCTCTTGTCCATTCGTCTGTCCACAGGAGGTAGAGAATTTGGAGTCTTAAGCAGTCGATGGATCTGTTCCCCCAAAGGATTTATGGAGGGGAATAGACAGTCTCTTGGACTCTGAGATGTCCATCATCTCCACATAGTCAGGCTCCTCTTGTTCCTCAACAGCTTCAACCAAAGGAAGCTGGAGGGTTTCTCCCACTTTTTTGTAGAACATAAAGTGGGAAGGGGACTCAGAAAGCCTAGGAGGGAAAACACCAGAAGGTCTGTCTGGGGAGATGTCTGGTTCTATGGGCCCATCCAGGCCTTCTATACCATCATCATCATCATCATAATCTTCATCCCCCTCCAGGTCCGGTTCATAATATTCTTCAGGGGAATAATACGGAACAGGAGGAACTGACCGAACCGAACACCTACCTGATGGCACCGGATTAGTCAGAACCGGACATACCGATTCCACAATACTAATCGCCCAGGCAATTTCTTTGGCGGTTGGACGATGCGGTTCTAGATCCGAACCGGCCGATTTGTCGTTCTTCTTTCTTTTTGATGGAACCGATCCCTCAGAATCAGCTCTCCTTTTGCCCAAAGGAGTATCTCCCTGGTCAGAGGGCACTCCCTCAGGTTCGGTCAGAACCGAACCGGGCTGGCCATCCTGGTCAGGGGACTTCTTGGCTTCCTTTTCCCTAAGCCTACCCAATCTTTTATCCAGGGTGGCCTTAGGAAAATTTTTTGCAGATTTGGCAGTCTGAATCGAGGTGGTCAAACCCCAGACAGTAAACACAGGAGGTGTGGGGATTAGCCTTTGCAAAGGCCTCCCACACACACTGCAGTGTTGAAACCCAGTGGGCCCGGTTTTACTTTTGGGTTTCTCAGACGTAGCCATCCTAACAAAAACTTACACTTTACTCGGCTTCAGCCAGGCAAGACTTCCTTATCGGTTCCTAACCATGTTACGGGTATTGAAAAAAAACGTTAAAACACGTTTTTTTTAGAACCGATAAGGATCAGTACCTCACACTAACCCACAAAGTCAATTTAAGAACACACACAATCGGTTCAGCCAAACCGATAAAAGAAACTTTTTTTTTACAATTTCCACACAAAAACACACACTTTAACAATCAGTCCACTACCTATACACTTACTGTACCACAGACAGGGACCTGAACTGAAAGAATAACAGAAAAAAACGGTATTAAACTGATGTTTTTACTTGTACTGAACCGAAAGTGTAGGAGAGATCTCCGGAGTGACTGTTCAGTTAGGCGGAGTAAAGAATCTGACAGTTATACTTGGAAGTGCAACAGACAGAGGTTTGAACCGAACTCTTTCCTCTCTGGAGCAGTTCAAGTGCTGGGGCTAACTGCATAATGTCAGAATACAGCAAGACTTCATGTTGTTTGAACAATATATGCAGGCAAATAAGGAATCCACCCCTAGTAGGGCCATCTTATGGGATGCAGGGAAGGACTATATGCGAGGAGTCATCATAAGCCATGTAGCCCATCATAAAAAGAGGGTCTGGGAGAAACAAACACATTTGGAAACTAGGCTAAAGGATCTGGAAAGGAGGGTGGCAGTGGGCAAGAAGGGGGAAGCAACATGACAATTGCTAGTGGCTAGGGAGGCACTAAATGCACTACTATTGGGGGAGTCCTGCAAATCCTGGTTGTTCATCAAGAAGCAATTTTTTTGAGTGGGGAAATAAGCCTGGCCCCATGTTGATGAATTTGATTTGGAGAAAGTGGGGATCTAATCTGGTGGTGGGTATCCGAGATGAGCAGGGGAACACAGGGAAATAAAAGAAGCAGATACTGGAGAAAATTGGATGTTTTTACCAAATGTTACATACGGCAGAGTGTCAGGGCACATTGGATTTGGCAAAGGGGTTTCTCACCAGAGTAAATCTACCAAGACTATTGGAGATAAAAAATAAATTGGACCCTGAAATCACCAGGAAAGAAATACAGAGGGCTATAAATACATTAAAAAGCGGGAAGGCCAGTGGACCTGAATGATTTCTGGCTGAATATTAAAGACCATGATGGCTCAAGTGGTGGACCGCTTGTGGGAGATTCTACGAGAGGCAAGGGGGGAAGGTAGGGCCTACCTTCCTCATGGAGGGATGCAGTTATCTGTGTCATTCCTAAACCTGGCAAGGATCCTTTAGAATGTGCCTTATATAGGCCAATTTCACTTTTAAAGTGTGATCTTAAAATCCTAGTGAAAGTCTTGGCAGGGAAGCTGGATAAGATTCTTCCGGAACTGATACACCCAGATCAGACCAGGTTCATTAAGGGTAGACTCTCCTACCATAACATGCGCAAACTGCTGAATGTGGTGTGGGGAGCTTCTCAGTGCCGTGGACCCACATATGTGATCTCCATGGATGCTGGGAAAGCATTCAACAGGATAGAGTGGGAATATCTGTTCAAGGTACTGACCCAGTTTGGTCTGGGTGAAGAATCTGTGGGAATGATTAGGGCCACGTACGAATTACCAATGGCACAGATCCTGGTGAACGTTCCTTGTCAGAGAGATTGTCACTTGGTAGGGGAACTCAGCAGGGGTGTCCCCTCTCCCCTCTATTGTTTGCACTTGCATTGGAGCCACTGGCAACAGATATTAGGGAACACCCCGATATAGTGGGGGTAAGGGGGAAAACAGAAAGGGAACATAAAGTCACCCTTTAAGTGGATGACATGCTGCTATATATAGAGGAACCGAGAAGGTCTATGCCACCGCTCTTACAAATGATTGAGGATTTTGCCCGATTTTTGGGATACAGAATTAACTTAGAGAAGTCAGAACTGTTGAGAATAGGGGAGGGAGGGGGAAGGAATCAGTAAGGGAAATGGGGATTTAAGGAGGTGAGGATCCTTTACATATCTGGGAATCCAAGTGGGGAAGGATCTAAGCTCTATATACGAGCTAAATTACACACCAGTTATAAAAAACAGTTGAGCAGGACTTGAACAGGTGGAGGTCTCTTCCCATCTTTTGGCTGGGAAGACTTAATTTACTTAAGATGAACATCCTACCAAGACTTCTCTATGTTATGCAGATGGTGCATGTGGGGCTTACCACAGCAGATATCAAAAGAGTGGAGGGAGCCTTCACAAATTCATCTGGCAGGGGAAGCAGCTAAGGGTCAGTTTGCAACAGTTAAAAGCAAATATGGAGGGTGGAGGTACAAACTTCCCAGACATATGGAACTATCACCTGGTGATCCAGCACCGATATAGCCAAGATTTAGTCAACCACCCCTCAGCTGCGGGATGGCTGGATCTGGAGGAAGGGGATAGTCTGAGAAGATTAATGGCCTATCTAGCACAAAACAGATGTACAGTGTATATTAATACAGGAGGGAATAACCCCATGGTGTCCGTATTCTTGGACAGATGGGAACAAATGGGCAGAGCAAGGAATGTAGGAGTGGAAGAAACATTACTGCAGTGCTCCCAGCCTCAGGGAACCCGTTTTTTGTTCCAGGGTAGGGGATGTAGGGTTAAGAGAATGGGAAGCTAGAGGGATACTTTATGTGGGAGACATTATACTAGAGATGGTATCCACTCCTTTGCTGAGGTGCAGGAGTGAACGTGGTTGGGCCATTCACACTTTTTCCATTATCTCCAGGTTAGGGTACAGCAGGGGTTTGGGGAGAGGACTGGTCCAGGCTTCACCATTAGGGTGTATAGAAAATATGGTGTATTCCACCAGAAGAGATGCCAAGGGCACGATCCATAAGGTAGCAAGAGAGGGAAACAATTCCTAGGGGATACCACCGAGAAAATGAGACAACTATGGGAGATGGACATGGGATTGGAAATCATAGCGGACAACTGGATAGTGGCACTAACACTCCACATGGGTATACCGATATGTAACAAATATAAAGAATCTGCTTATAAAATTTATCCACCGGTTGTTTTGCCCTCTTCTTATAGTGAATAAGTTCAACCCGGCTGTATCCCCAATGTGTGCAAGATGCAATGGTGAACCTGGCTCCTACTACCACTACTTCTGGACATGCCCAGTCTTACAAACCTTGTGGAAGGGGATAGCAGACGAGGTGGGGAAACTATGGGGGAGAAATATGCAGGTCACTCCATTACTGCTTCTGTTCGGTATAAAATATTTAGGAGAGGTGGAATGGGCCCCCTTGCCAAGACAGATAAGAGTGCTCCTTATTCTGGCACAGCACTGCATCCAGAATACCTGGGTGTCCGGGGTGGTCCCCACTATACAGCAGTGGCGAAGCCTATAACTGCAGCTTTAGCAATGGAAAGACTGTCATGTGTAATCAAAGAAAAAGGGGAAACGTTTTACAGGGTGTGGGAGCCCTTTCTCTCATCTCTCACGATGGCAGAGAACCAGATTCTGTGTGAAGGTTGGTTTTAGGAGGGTTTGGAAAAGGTGTGGAACTGCGGAGAAGGGTGCGGAATTGTATGTCCACTCCAGATATCACAGGGATGAGGAAGATCTCCTTAAAGTGAAGGAAACACCCAACACATAGATCACAAGAAGAGAAAAGATAAATTAAGTTATTCTGCTTTTGGTTATATTACATGTATAAAAGAAATGTAGAAGGGAAAAAAAAGAAAATGATTTGTATAATGAAATGAACCCCTGTACACAGTTTGATGTACTTTTTTTATTTATGTTTTTAATTTTTAGTGGTATGTGATGTATGTCATTATTTGTTATATGTAAAATTTCAGTAAAATAGATTATGCAAAAAAAAAATAAAAATGCTCCCATTCTGTTCCTCTCTGTATGCACCCTCCAACACCTGACCCAGGCTCCTGAGACTGATTGTTTCTATAAGAATAACCCTCCCTCCCACTCTCTCATTCTGCACGCTCCCTCGCCTAATCCGTGCCATGACACCACACTCAGCTGCATTGCTGTAGATGTCTGAGGGAGCATCCAGACAAGAACAAAATGCCTGCAGCATTTTTGCTGCCCACCACCAAAGGGAAGGGAAGGAAAGCTCCCATGTTTAAGCACTTCTGCTCTGCTCCTGGATCAGTACATTTCCCACACTGAGAAAAGATCAGCAACTCTACACATGCAGTGAGGTAATTGTAAACATGCCTTTTTTTTCCTTAGATGTGTTTATCCACCTAAGCAAGACCTAGGGTGACTCTTCAGCTCCATACCTCAGGGCACTTCTGACTGCCCGTTCCTTTCTCTGAGCAGGGGGCTAGTTCCCCCGTGGATTCCCCATGAAGGAGGGCTGGGGAGGAGGGCTGTCCCCCGGAGGAATCATCTCCAGAATTCCCGCCAACTAGAGTGGAAGGGCAGGTCAGGGTGTCCTGGCAGGCTTCATAAAGCCCCTGGTCTGCTCCCATTTTCCACCTAGTGTTTCTCCCAGAGCCACGGTGATGTGGATGATGCATGCACGTGGAGGCATGCATGTGTCCCGGAACCATGCCTCCTTCCACCCTACCAGGCTTACATCTTAACCTCTCATGCATTGGCACTACCATGAGATTTTCACCCAGTGGCAGCCAAGAGCTGAGAAGGTACACCATCCCAATCTGAGAGCAGAGAGTGGCCAGGTGGCCACTTGATCCTCTGTCACCCCCCCCAACAGTTCCCAGTGACCTGAGCTTGTCCCCAAACTTGTGTCACTGGCCTGGAAAAAGGTAAGGTGTTGAGAGTGCCTCAGCTCTGTTCACCACCGAGTCAGCTGTATGCATGCCTTTAGTTTCCAGTCACTACTTTCCAGAGAGCAGATCAAAATGCATGGGATCCACTCTTTGGGAATCCTCCCCAGGCTTCCTCTGGGTACTTCCCTGGAATTCTTGTGCCACCAGAAGTTGGGTGTTTCCCCCAAACTTCAGTGCCACCAGCAGCATACATTTTAGCTGGTGGAAAATTGTGAAAAAAAAGTCAATTCCTTGTAATTGCAATGCAATAACTGACTTGATTCGCTGTAATCAGCAGCTCAGTTTTGGGCCGATTTCTCCATGCAGTTATTGCAAATCAAATGTTGAATTCAAATTTTCACATTAATTATGGGAAACAAACAGAGCACAATCCTACTTCACAATTGCATCCAGGGATGAGGTTACTTCAGAAGAAACACATGTGGGCATTTTTGTAAAACACATTTACACATGCAAGATATTCAATATACAAAATGAAATTAATAAATACTAACCGTAGCACTGACAAAAGCTCTCTAACAGGCTAGCTATCATTGTTTTACATTTTTTACAAGATATCATCTCATGTAACCTTAAAGATCTGTGCTGATCATTCCATGAGCGTTAGTGGAATGAAGTGTTTAAATGTCAGTGACCGAACTTTTGAGTTGAATTCACATACAGAATTGAGAATGAGTTTAGTCAAAAGAACACAGCACGATATTGACACAGGTAACACGTGCTAGACAGAGCATGCTGCCTGTACAAATATGGCTCCCTGATGACCGCTTACTATGTGTTGCACAGGGATAGCTCTGCACAATGCAAACAACTGTAATGGAATATGGGGGCCTATGAGTCCTTCGAGTCTGCCCTACCATACGCTTTCATTTCATTGTACTCTTACGCATTAGGACATTGTCTTGCTATATATATTCCAAGTTCAGAAAGGTTTCAAATTCCATGTAACTCAAAATTTCATTTCTGTTTCTGGGGCCTTCTGGCTCTGGCACAAAGGTCAGAAAGGCACCAGAAACTGGAAATGAACTTTTAAGCTATAGGGAGTTTGAAACATTCATGAACTTGGAATATGTAACGAGGCAATGCCCTAATACGAGCACAATGGGGGGGAAAAAAAGAGCACAGAAAAAAATGTGTTTTAGGACAACATAACCAGCTTTTGATTTTACAAAATTTCTGAATAATGAAAAAGATCTTGTTAACCCTAATGAAGGGGTGACATTTTATTGGAACAGACTCCTTCTGCTTTACTTTATTTCTGGTCCCAAAGGACCTTACAGGAATTGTCCAACTGTTGGATAGAATCCATCAAAATGTTGGTAAAACAGGAAAAGTGGATAACACAAAACCAAATCATAGAGATGGAAGATAAGACCATTGCCGGGGTCGGTGCATACATTTCAGCAAAGTTTATGGTTTATTGAACAGCAAGAAAAAATGGACATTTGCTTCCATATTTTTGTGCAGTATGTGAGACAGGTGAGCAGGCACCCTCTCAATCTGAGACTGAGGAAATCCTAGTGGGTGATGCGATGCCCCCCCCCCGAAGAAGAAGAAGAGGCAGTGCACCTCGAAGTTCTGGGGATCAGGCTGTTAGTGCTTGTTGGTGATGGTAGGAACTAAATCACATTTTGCTGCCAAGTGGCTGTGAATGTGCTGGTTCTTTTTGTTTCTGTACCCTCTCAGTCTGAGACTGAGGAAATCTTAATGTATCATGCCACCTCATGCGGGACAGCTGAGAGGTACTACAACTCACCTCAGCACATGTGGGACATGCCACCTCGTGTGGGACAGCTGAGAGGTACTGCAACTCACCTCAGCACATGTGGGACATGCCACCTCATGTGGGACAGCTGAGAGGTACTCCTACTCGCCCTTGCACATCTTGGATATGCCATCACATGTGGGACAGCTGAGAGGTACTGCAACTCACCTTAGCACATGTGGGGCATGCCACCTCATCTGGGACAGGTGAGAGGTACTCCTACTCGCCCTTGCACACCTGGGATTTGCCATCACATGTGGGACAGCTGAGAGGTGCTGCAACTCACTTTAGCACATGTGGGGCATGCCACCTCATCTGGGACAGGTGAGAGGTACTCCTACTCACCCTAGCACACCTGGGATATGCCATCACATGTGGGACAGCTGAGAGATACTGCAACTCACCTTAGCACATGTGGGACATGCCAACACATGTGGGACTGCTGAGAGGTACTACAACTCACCTTAGAACATGTGGGACATGCCACCTCATGTGAGACAGCTGAGAGGTACTGCAACTCGCCCTAGCACACCTGGGATATACCACCACATGTGGGACAGCTGAGAGATACTTGCCCTAGTACACCTGTGACATACCAGTGCATGTGGGACAGCGGAGAGGTACTCCTGCTCACCCTAACACACCTGAGATATACCAGCACATGTGGGACAGCAGAGAGGTACTCCTACTCTCCCTTGCACACCCGAGATATGCTTACATGTGGGACAGCTGAGAGGTACTCACCCTCACACACCTGGGACATGCCACCACATGTGTGACAGCTGAAATGTACTCCTACTCACCCTAGTACATCAGGGATATGCCACCACATGTGGGACAGCTGAGAAGTATTCACCCTAATAAACCAGGGATATGCCACCACATGTGGGGAAGCTGAATGGTACTCCTAATTGCCCTAGCATGCTTGCAATATGCCAGCATATGTGAGACAGCTGAGAGGTACTTGCTCTCACACACATGGGACATGCCACCACATGTGGAATAGAAGAGAGGTACTCGCCCTAGCACACCTGCGATGTGCCATCACATGTGATACAGCTGAGAGGTACTCCTACTCACCCTAGTACATCAAAGATATGCCACCACATGTGAAATAGCTGAGAGGTACTCCTACTCACCCTGGCACACCTGCGATATGCTAGCACATGTGGGACAGCCGAGAGGTACTCCTACTTGCCCTACCACACCTGGAACATGCCTCCACACATGGGACAGCTGAGAGGTACTCACCCTAGTACACCTGTGTCATACCAGTACATGTGGGACAGTGGAGAGGTACTCCTGCTCACCCTAACACACCTGGGATATGCCAGCACATGAGGGACAGCTGAGAGGTACTTGTCCTAACACACCTTGGTCATGGCAGCACATATAGGACAGCTGAGATACCTGCCCTAACACATCTGGAACATGCCAGTACATGTGGGACAGCTGAGATACATGCCTTAGCACAGCTGGGACATGCCAACACATGTGGGACAGCTAAGAGGTACTACTACTTGCCCTAGCACACCTGGGGCATATCAGCACATGTGGGGCAGCTGAGAGGTACTCCTACTCACCCTAGCACAGCTGGAACATGCCAGCACATGTGGGACAGCTGAGATACATGCCTTAGCATAGCTGGAACATGCCAACATAAGTGGGACGGCTAACAGGTACTACTACTTGCCCCAGCACACCTGGAACATGCCAGGACATGTTGGACAGCTAAGAGGTACTTGTCTAAGCATGCCTGGGCTTGTCAGGGAACCAGGTACATTAGACTGAAGAGGAATCCTTGGCAAAGCACAGCAATCCAGCATCGGATTTCTGGGGGCATTTTAACTCATGGCCCGCCCTCTCAAAACTGTTCCTTGATTGGTGGGACAAATCCTCCCTCCCTGCCTTCCCCCTTTCAAGTCTAAGTGCCCCCAGTTTGGACCCTATCCTGAGATTCAGAAACTGTTACAAAGCTCCAGTCCCCAACCTCCTCACTGCCAGAGGCTTGCAGCTGGAAATGGATTGCCTTCTTTAACAGACCACCTGCCAATTCAATTTAAAACTATTTCGGCTGTGGAGAGAGGTTTTTTTAATTAATTAAATGGACTACACAGGTAGGGTGCCTGGAACAGAATATATTAGGGCTGTTACTGTATCTCATGGTATGTTTTTAGAATAGCCAGGGTCTGGTAATAATAAAAGTGACAATAGTTATGGAAACAAAGTAAATATTAAAAATAAATCCTGCACATGAGCCCCCATCCCCTCAGAGCTCAGTGGCTGGGTATTGTGCTGAATTGTGGGACACCTAGGTTTGAATGTAACTAAGTTGAGTCTCCTGACTCTCAGTGATAATAGAAACAAGCAGGTGCGATATGGAAAAGAAAGAAAAAGTAGGGAACTTTGGAGCACTTGCAGTCCAGTGGTTAGACTAGCACCAGCTTGGGAATTGGGAACTCACAGCTTCAAACCACACAGAAGTCAAACACAGTACTTACTATGACCTTAACCAAGTCACTTAATCTCCCAGTGCTCCAGTCTACCCAGCTGTGGAACTAGACAGAAGCAGGACCCCACTGAAAACGAGATGTTATAGCTTAGCTGGGCTATCATGGTTAGAAAAGTTATAAAATAAAAAAAGACGGCAAGGAATTTGGTATCAAGTAGACAGAAAACCAGGCAACTCACCACCACATATTGCACTGACACCACAGGGAGTAAAATTAAAACATATTTATTGCACAAAAAGATTGCCTGAAGTGTTTCTGGTCCACCAGGACCCTTTCTGAAAGGCTAAACCAACATATAAAATGCATCATACTTAAAGCAGATTAATGATGACATCACACTGGCAATAATTCGAAAATACCAATCAGAGAACAGGATAATAAGTCAGGTCACAATATACATTAAAAATATTTAAAAGTACACCAACAACATAATCCCATGCTAATATAAATGCATAATGAGAAGTCAGAAAGGAAAAAGAGGAGAGAGGGGAGGGAAAAAGAGGTAAAAAAATATATATCACAGCATAATACGAAATTGGAAATGGCAGGGAGGGGAACAGAAAAAGGTGGATGAAATAACAAATTGTTTGCTTAAGTAAAAGTACACATGAAGTTACTTGAAAAACACTCTGTAAAAAACTCTTTTATTTATCTTTCTTCTAAAAATTGTTTAATATCAAACCCCTACATTTAAACCTGGGTTCTTACTAGCTTATTTTTTTTGTATCATATTTTTATTAATATTTTAGAAATAGCACCTTTGTACAGTAGTTGCCATCTAGACACCCAAGTACAGCATTTCATCCGGTCATATTCCATTACATTTCACCCCCTCCCTCTCTCTTCGTCTACTTACTAGCTTTTAACTGAAGTATCCAGAACGTTTCCCCTCTTTAACATCCGGTTTCTGTCATTTCTGGGATTCGAACACACTTTATCAATAGCCATATAAGTAAATTTGTGTTCCATATTATCTTGCTTATTGTCAAAAACATGTTCTGCTGTAGCATATAAAAGATAATTTCTTGATATTGCCCTTTGATGCTCACCCACTCTTATTTTAAAATTCCTTTCCATTTTCCTTACATAAAAAGCCTTGCAAATACATGTGGCTAAATAGATTACACCACTCATGTTGCATGAGGTCATCTGACATATGACAAATTCCTTGCAATTACTGATAGAAGAAAAAGTCTTTCCCACGTTTATGATATTACAATACATACAACTGATAAATTTGTTCAACCATGATCGATTTTCTTTTTTGTCCACAAATTTCGTGTTATGCTGTGATACATAATTTTTACCTCTTTTCCCCTCCCCTCTCTCTTCTTTTTCCTTTCTGACTTCTCATTATGCATTTATATTAGCTTGGGATTATGTTGTTGGTGTACTTTTAAATATTTTCAACGTATATTGTAACATGTAACTCATTATCCTGTTCTCTGATTGGTGTTTTCAAATTTTTGTCTGTGTGATGTCATCATTAATTTGCTTTAAGTATGATGCATTTTATATGTTGGTTTAGCCTTTGAGAAAGGGTCCTGGTGGACCAGAAATGCATCAGGTGACCTTTTTGTGCAATAAATATGATTTAATTTTACTCCGTGCGGTGTCCGTGTAATAAGTGGTGGTGAGTTGCCTGGTTTTCTGTCTACGTGTTTTCATTTCCATGGCACCACAGCCTTGTGTGAGCTCTTGCTGTTTTCTAGTTTGGTATCAAATAGTGTATTTCATATATATTTAGTAACATGCACATTGTAACATAGTAATTTAGTGACGGAAGGGGCTCTAAGGCCATCAGGTCCACCCCTTTCCCATTTCATAAGAAGGGATGAGCTCGGATGCTGTTCAACATGTGCTAATGTAGAGAGATTTCCCATCCAGCCACAAAGGGTACCTATGTGATTCCCTCGGTATTCAATTCAGTTTATTTGTATGGTATCAAACCATTACAAAATGGGAAAGCAGATTAAAATACCATACAGACGTTTAAAATATTCATAGATATATGAATACAGAAAGTAAAATATCAAATTCAGTTACAAAACTTGTAAACATTAGCCCTGGATTAACACAGAGAATATATATATTCAGACATACATTCAAATAAATATCACAAATATAAAGTTCATAAAAAACTGACTAGGTTATCTAATTTCATTCTATCTTGAGTAGTGAATAAATCATGGATAATTTGGTCAGTAGATTTTTTTAAGTTACTCAATATCCCCCCTAGCCACCGCTTTCTGTTTTTTGTGTAAAGCGAGCACAATAGTACTATGTGCTTTAAATCATCTTCTGCAGATTTTCCACACTTACAGAATGGTGAAATAATATTTGGTCTTTTCTGAATGTAATATATATATATAATAGCTGGTCAGCAATTGTTCCTATAGACTAGACCAGTTGATATTTCCCATAACAACTGGCCAGTTGTCATGACATTTACATGCCATGCCACTCAACTGATGCCACTCCTGCACTGGCTCAAGGAATGGATGTGGGCGGGCTGAACAGTCTTTGAAAGATGACGCTCCATCTATTGCTTCATGAGAACCTGCCACAAAAAGAGCATGATCATCCCTTCTTTAGTTTTTAAAATGTATCTGGTTGATTCAACCTTGTACCCCGCTAAATATCTGGTTGATCCTGCCGTCCGACCATTTTGACACTTGAGTGTGCCCAGGGAGCATCGTCCTAGTCCGCGATCTTGGGGTGACAAACTGTAAGTAATTCTTTTTTTTTTTTTAAAGAGCATCAGGCGCCAAATTAAAAAAAAGAAAAGGGAGGCAGCAGAAAGAGGGAGTCACAGCCAGTGTGTGTGTGAACACTAAAGACAGGTACGAGTGCATATGTGTGTCTGTCTGAAAAATTACTGCTCAGTGTATTAGAAAAAATAAAAAATGGGGAAGTGTGTGGCATACTCAAATTTAATCCACACCCTTGGTGTGGGATGCTTTAATAAACCCCTCAGGCTTCGCCCTCAGGGTTTATGTAGCATCCCATACCTCGGGTTTGCATTACATTCTCATAACACATACTTCCCCATCATTTATTTTCTATATAGTTAGCATTATACACAGAGGATAATGCCTAACACATAAGTGAAAACCATGGTGTAATCACATCGAGTTATCGCTAGGGCAACAGTAAACCTCAAGAGCACGGCTTGAGAAGTTTACCGTAGCCCTAGCAACAACGAGAGGTGACTGTGCCGCGGTTGTCATCTATGTGTTAGGCATTATCTTTTATAGTGTATTTGGCCACCAAAAAACATATTTTGAAAGTTCAAAATGCCCCACCTCCCCACCCACAAACAGGTTATTCACCTTACCTGTGGAAATGACTGTCACCAACACAAGAACAAATGTAGTTTGAAGAAATGTTATTTATTAAACCGACCAACAAAGCAAATGACTGTGAAATTAATTACTGCTATTTTTAAAGTAGTTTGGGTAGTTTGTGAGAAACAATGAGAAAAAATGAACTTGGGGGGGGGGAAGCATCCGGTTGACCCGTCGAGGTCAGGTGGCATGCGTGACATGAGAACTATGGGAAGTCACGCTGCATTTGGCCTGTCTGAGGTTGGACTGCTGTTGAACTGTGAGCCTAACATAGAGGATAATGTATGGGCATCGGTTAACAACAACGCTGTATTCACTTCGAAAGGTTACCATGGCAACTGTGTAAACTTCGAGAGCAAAGCGCGAGAGGTTTACTGTTGCCTGGTAACCTCGAGAAATGAATTCAGCGATGTTGTTAACTGATGTCCTTACATTGTTTTGTATAGCATATGGGCAACAGCAAAAAAAATTATTGAGCGTGGCTGTAACAATTGTGCTGTTTCTCGTTAACACCCCACACACACACACACACACACACATACACGACAAGAAGAAGTCCCACTCGGTCTACATTCTCCAACTGCCACAGACTACAGTTTTAAAATAAAATATGACGCTACCCACCGATGCCTAACATCCGGACTGTGTCATTTCATGAGAACTGCTGTCTTTGTTTTAAAAAAATCTCACCACTGCGGCCATTTCCCCATGATCACAATAGATCTGTCTTCCGCGTGGCTGAGTGCTGCCTAATGCACATGCGCAGGGACATTCCATGGTGTTGTATCATCGATGTGACGCACTCAGGCAGGTACAACACCATCATGACGTCTCCATGATGGTACAACAGCTGTGTGTTTGTACTGAATTTTGCCAACAATAACGTTCTACCATACACTATATTGTGATTGCTAGTTTCAGTGACTGTAAATTGCTATGAATGGAATGCAGTTTGAATAATTTGCTGAGACTGGCGATCACGTTTTTTGCAGAATGCTGCTTATCGGTGACATTCTTTTCTGTAAACCCACTGACGTGACGTAGATGAGATAGGTTTATAAGGTGTACGCATCATGTCAGTGGGTTTGCAGGTTTATAAACTTATCAATTTTCAGAGGGTAATTAATCAATGTTTCAAATACATTATAGTTCCATTCTAAATTTGGTAATCAACCGTCGGGATTCTGGTTTTGTGAACTTGATTAAGTAGGGTTCAAGCTGATGTATTATTTTGATTTGTTTATACTATTTAAAGCACTTTAAACTAGATAATCAAGGAAAATTGTTTGCAATATCTGTGTCCCTTATTCTTGTTTTAACTTTCTGTTTGATTTCCTCCCATAGCATATATTTCCCTTAAGAGTGTACCAGGTCCCAACAGATATACTTCTTGTTTAATCAATCAGATCAGAATATTCTGTCTGTTCCTCTGAGCATCGTCGTGGAAGACGTGTATCCGGAAGTAAGAAAAGTTTGTGCAGAAAAAGGATTCTCCTCTCCAGTAACATAGAATCTAGTGTAAATTGACCAAGTTCAAGGCATAATATAGCAGAAGGCACTGACTGTGGGATCATGAGTAGGTGTTTGTAAAGTTTATTCACAGGCATCTCTATTTCTTTCATATTGTCAGTACTCCAAACCTCCGAAGCATAAAGAGTGTTCATTTTAATTTTGGCATTTAAAACCTGTAGGACTCCTAAGACTGAACTTCTCCCAAGTTTGGCATTGAATGTGCATAAAGCAGCTGAAGCTGTCTTTAGTTTATTTAGTACGAAAGTTTTATGGTCTTTCCATTTGAAATTCTGGGAGAACCTGACTCCTAATTAGTCATAGGTGTTGATCGTTTCCAATTTGTCATATTAGATCCAGACTTTTGGAGCTGTTCTTCCCCTATTTCCAAAGACAACTAATTTAGTTTTTTCTTTATTTTAGCTTTCTGTGCAGAGCACAACTTTGAGAAGAGGTTTAGTTTTCTTTGAAGTCCTAATAATGATGTTGATAAAAGTACTAAACTATCAGCATAAGCAAGTGCAGGTATTACTTGAGTATTAATTTTGGGAGTATGAAAATCTGGATTATATAGACTTTCCAGAATGGAGTTAATATGGAAACATAGAAATTGTCAGCAGATAAGGACCGCCTGGCCCATCTACTCTTCCCATAAGTCTTGTATTTGATTACTGCTTCCGACCCACCCACTGCTGTACCTCTATGGTTCCCCTATGCCTGTCCTGAGCATGCTTGAATCCATCCACAGTGCTCACTCCCACCACCTCCTGAGGCAGACCATTCCAGATGTCCACCACCCTCTCTGTGAAGAACTTCCTCGCATTCCCTTTTAACCTCCCACCTTCCAATTTCATGTCATGCCCCCTTGTTCTTGTGCTCCTTCTGTACTGAAAAATGTCTTCCCCCTGCACCTTGTTTATACCCTTGAGATATTTGAATGTTTCTGTCATGACCTCTCTTTCCCTCCTCTCTTCCAGTGAGTACATATTGAGGTCCCTTAATCTCTCCTCATAAGTCTTGAGTTGCAAGTCCTGTACCATCTTAGTTGCCCTTCTCTGGACTGTCTCCAGCCTGTTTATATCCTTATGAAGGCGAAGCCTACAGAACTGCACACAGTACTCAATGTGAGGCCTGACCATGGTTTTATATAATGGCATCACTACCTCCCTCCTTCTGCTGGTGATACCCCTGCCTTTGCACCCCAGCATGCCACTGGCCCTCCCAGTTGCCTTAGTACTCTGCTTTGACATTTTCAGGTCATCTGAAATAATAACCCCCAGGTCCCTTTCCTCCTTTGTGACTGTCAGCAACCCCTCCCCCCCCCATCCTGTAGCTTTCCCCAGGGTTTCCATGTCCTAGGTGCATATTTTTGCACTTTTTTGAATTAAACTTCAGTTGCCAGTCCTCAAACCATTTTTCACACTTCCCCAGGTCCCTCCTCATTTTCTCCACCCCCTCCGGGGTATCCACTCTGTTATAGATCTTGGTGTCATCTGCAAACAGGTAGACCTTTCCCTCCAGCCCTTCTACAATGTCACTAATGAAGACATTGAACAGGACTGGCCAGAGGACCGATCCCTGAGGCACCCCACTGGTCACTCCCCTCTTCCCAGACTGCATCCCATTTACCACCACCCTCTGCCTCCTGTCTGTTAGCCAATTTCTAACCCAGTTTACTACCCTGTCCCCCATGCCCAGCCAACCTAGCTTGTTTATCAGCCTCCTATGTGGGACAGTGTCAAAGGCTTTGCTGAAATCAAGGTGAGCAATGTCCACTGCCCCACCCTGATTTACTTTCTTTGTCACTCAGTCGAAGAAATCAACAAGATTTGTCTGACATGACCTCTCCACTGTGAATTCATGTTGCCTGTGGTTCTGGGCTCCGATGGCCTCTAGATGCCCCATTGTCCTTTCTTTAAGCAATGCCTCCATGATCTTCCCCACTATTGAGGTGAGGCTGACCGGCCTATAGTTCCCTGCCTCCTCCCTGCTGCCGGATTTGTGTAGAGGGACCACATGTGCCCTCCTCCAATCCTCTGGTACCACCCCTGTGTTGAATGACTCAGTGAACATGGCTGCCAGAAGTTCTGCTATCTCCCTTTGCAGTTCTCTTAATATCCTTGGGTGTATGCCATCTGTTCCCATCGCTTTGTCCATCTTCAATTTAGTGAGCTCCTGCAGGACTCTTTCCCCTGTGAATGGACTATTGTCCACCTCTTCACCCCCTTGGCAACTGCTGTACTGCTGTGGCCCCTGCCCCTCCCCCTCTTCTGTGAATACTGAACAGAAATATTTATTCAGTATTTCTGTCTTTTCCATGTCACCCTCCTTGTATTCCCCTCCCTCTCCCTTGTTTTTCCTTCTTTCGCTGATGTACCTGAAGAATGTCTTGTCCTCTTTCCTAACTGACTGTGCTAAACCTTTCTCAGTCCGTGCCTTTGCTCTCCTTACTGCCTTTCCCGCTTCCCTTAGGCACTCTAGGTACTCCTCCCCCTCCTCCTCCCTTTGGGTCTCCTTATATTTCCTGAACCCTTTCCTTTTTGCCCTGACCTTTACCGCCACCTCTGTCAAGAACTACAGTGGTTTCAGCCTTTGGTACCAATCTGATGCATTGGTTTATACCAATCTGATGCAAATGACCCTCAGTCTCAAAGATTGTAAACTGATGTTTAAATAAATAAATAAATAAAACAAAGTCAGAGCCAGCAGACATCCCTGTCTAACCCTGGTATTAGTTTGAATAGAGTTAGTTGTGTGCCCATAATGGTTGTATTGTATTTTAATAGAAGTATCAGAATATAATCTTACAATAATATTTTTAAAATCTGGATCTAAAACATACTCTTCTTATTTTTTCCAAAGTATGGCTCTGCTTATGCTGTCAAAAAGCTGAGGTGAAATCCACAAAACAGCAATAAAGTTTATGATTTTTTATTTTAACATATTTCTCAATAAGATGACTAAGTGTAAAACAATGCTGTATGGCGATTCCCTCGGTAAGCAGAAATATGTCTAGGCATACCTTTATCTCATTACATTTCATAAGTCTTGAGCAAATGTTGCAGCCATTTCATGCACATAGAGAGGTAAAAGAGAACCGTTCTCAGATATTAAAAAAAAAAAAACACACAAACAGAAATCTCTTACCTCTATGGGAGTTCTTCAGTGCCAGATTTAACATTTTTACTAATGCCCTCTTCAAAAGGAAAGGAAAAGGAATCATAATTTGCCCCCAAGAGAATAGCTGCACAATTCCTTCCACTTCCCTGTTTGCCATCTCTGCCACCACACTCAGATTTTTGGTGATCTCAGTATAGGGTGAGCATGGGGGCACACTCCATTCAGGTTTAAAGAGTCTCATTTGAATGTTTTTTTTTAATTATTTTAAATGGCCCTTTGTCCAAAATCAAAGGGCTCAGCTTTGAAAGCTTTTTTTAGTTGAACCCTGGCTTCCATTTGTACCAAAAGTCCATGTAAAAGTAGGTCTTTATCCTATAGGAAGGCTATGGGTGATGTGAAAACCCTAAAAGGTGGTTGGGGTGGGGGATGGGGAAGGACCCAGTGAGCCAGCTATGTATCAAGTAGTCATGAATGATCATAGTGGCGTTGCAGAAGGCGCACTCATTAGCTATATACGATGACTATATTCAGTACAGTTCCAAGATGGGTTTGCTGCACTATCATTTCCTTTCACTGGCAATGGTTTTTGAGCTTACAATTTAGTTAAAATCCAATTTTGTATTTAAAAAATAAAACAATGTGAAAGTTCGGATAAGGCTCAAATAACTAGCAGAACATCTCCGAGTGATTGATTGATTTGATCTGATTTACAGGAAAGCCCTCGAGCAATGTGTGCCCATTTTCAAGAAGGATCCAAGTCAGTACAAGTAACCCAGAGACAGCAATCATTTGAAGAACATACTGTTATATAGTTGTGTAACATTGTCTGCAGGGTGTTACAGAACAAATACAGCATAGAAAGGCTCCAAGCAGAAAAATATGAAAATCCACCAAAAATAATTTACAGACAAAGAAAACACACATGTAACCCCCTTGTAAATGGGGGTTCCGAACGCTTTCTCGGAGCTTGGTTCATGCTCCATGCCTGGTTGGTGATCGGCATAAAAGCCGTTTAAATGGGTAGCAGTTGAGCGCTCTTAAAAGCCTCTGTAAGCTGTCTCTTTAAGGGCTGCCTGTTGCAGCCATAAGTAACTGAAATGGAGGGGGGGTGTGTGGTTGTATGCCCGAGTCCCGGCCGGGGCACTGAAAAAATAACTCCCTTCTGCCATCGCTAGTGGTACAGAGGGAGTTCTGTTGGAGGATGCGATTGTTTGTTGGGAGTGATGTAAAATAATAATGATAATGTGGTTGTTCTAACCTGCCTTCCTTTTGCAGTGAGGACTGTTCAGTTGTCTCCGCCATTTTGGTCCAGAACTGTTGAATTGGACCAATCAGTACCTCGGGACCCTACAGAGTCGGCTGACCAATGGGGAAACTGCTTGTCCTTGAGAGAGGTATTATGGGCTATGGCGCTTTTCCACACCACTGAGAGCCAGAGGAAGTGACTGGCATGTTCAGCCAGCCAATGGAAATGGGTAGCGCCCGCTTAGGGTGGAGTGCTCAAGGCTGCCAAAGTTAGATGCGTTGTGGCTTAGGAGAAGAGAGGAGCTCTGTGCTTCTGCGCTGGAGTGGTGTTCACGCGGGAAGCGCGTGAAGGCCTGAGGTGGCCGGTTTTCTGCCTTTTAGGAATTCAGACTAAATCCGCCGGCATGCGGTCAGAGGAGGCTGGTGCCAGCCCAGCTACCTACCAGGCTCAACCTGAGAGGACTGGAGAGAATTGCTGAATCGCGTTCGGTCCATCCGTGATGTTAAAGCTGCCGTTGCTGCCCGAGTTCTTCTGCAAGTTCGTGAAAGCCTGAGAGCAGCTGCCTGGTATGGTACCCCTCTGTTGTTTGCCATATAAATGTGTAAGGAGGCTGGTGAAATTCAGGCTCAGCCCTGCCAGTGTTGAAGGAATCGTTATTTGCTGGAGTTGTGAGTACTGAATCAGGGTAGCTCCCTGCCAAGTTTGCAAACAGTGGTTTCCAGTTGTATGATTATACTTCTGACTGCCTAATTAAACCTTCTTCCTATTCTGACTTGCTCAGGACTTTAGGGTTATCTGTGTTAAGGGCCCCAACCAGCTGCCACGTTTGGACTAGCCGTTAGGGCTTGGGTACCCAGGGACAGCAAACCTTAGGGTTAGGCCTGTGCAAAGAGCCCTAGGTAGATAATTATAGTATAAGCCAATTAACTTGATTTTCCCCCTTTCCTTGTTGTCTGCCCCTTTAATAAATCAGATTATTGTGTCGCAACTACACCCTGGCTGGTTTGTTCATCCCTGGTGAACTGCTACATAGTGACTGTGATATAACTGTACCTTACTTTACAGGGGGTCCCCGGAGTGAGCTGAGAGATACTACCTGGGGGGTAAGTGTACTGGTGAAAAGAATTGTTGGTACCCAGTGTGAGCCACTAGTGGGACAAAAAGGGGGCTGCAGTAACCCAGAGGGCTGTAACCGAGGCAGTCTCGACAGTATTAACCCCAACCTCTGGGTGGAGGCACCCGTCAATGGATCTGGGCCCCTCACCCTATCTCAGCGGTGCCTCCAATTTGTAACCCCCAGGGGGCGCTACCCTTAGGGCTACTACCCCTGCCTGCCTCCACTGAGACAGGGTGAGGGGCCCAGATCCGTTGACGGGTGCCTCCACCCAGAGGTTGGGGTTAATACTGTCGAGACTGCCTCGGTTACAGCCCTCTGGGTTACTGCAACCCCCCTTTTGTCCCACTAGTGGCTCACACTGGGTACCAACAATTCTTTTCACCAGTACACTTACCCCCCAGGTAGTATCTCTCAGCTCACTCCAGGGACCCCCTGTAAAGTAAGGTACAGTTATATCACAGTCACTATGTAGCAGTTCACCAGGGATGAACAAACCAGCCAGGGTGTAGTTGCAACACAATAATCTGATTTATTAAAGGGGCAGACAATAAGGAAAGGCGGAAAATCAAGTTAATTGGCTTATACTATAATTATCTACCTAGGGCTCTGTGCACAGGCCTAACCCTAAGGTTTGCTGTCCCTGGGTACCCAAGCCCTGACGGCTAGTCCAAATGTGGCAGCTGGTTGGGGCCCTCAACACAGATAACCGCAAAGTCCTGAGCAAGTCAGAATAGGAAGAAGGTTTAATTAGGCAGTCAGAAGTATAATCATACAACTGGAAACCACTGGTTGCACACTTGGCAGGGAGCTACCCTGATTCAGTACTCACAACTCCAGCAAATAACGATTCCTTCAACACTGGCAGGGCTGAGCCTGAATTTCACCAGCCTCCTTACACATTTATATGGCAAACAACAGAGGGGTACCATACCAGGCAGCTGCTCTCAGGCTTTCACGAACTTGCAGAAGAACTCGGGCAGCAACGGCAGCTTCAACATCACGGATGGACCGAGCGCGATTCAGCAATTCTCTCCAGTCCTCTCAGGTTGAGCCTGGTAGGTAGATGGGCTGGCACCAGCCTCCTCCAACCGCACGCCGGCGGATTTAGTCTGAATTCTGAAAAGGCAGAAAAACCGCCACCTCAGGCCTTCACGCGCTTCCCGCGTGAACACCACTCCAGCGCAAAAGCACAGAGCTCCTCTCTTCTCCTAAGCCACAACGCATCTAACTTTGGAAGCCTTGAGCACTCCACCCTAAGCGGGCGCTACCCATTTCCATTGGCTGGCTGAACATGCCAGTCACTTCCTCCGGCTCTCAGTGGTGCGGAAAAGCGCCATAGCCCATAATACCTCTCTCGAAGACAAGCAGTTTCCCCATTGGTCAGCTGACTCTGTAGGGTCCCGAGGTACTGATTGGTCCAATTCAACAGTTCTGGACCAAAATGGCGGAGACAACTGAACAATCCTCACTGCAAAAGGAAGGCAGGTTAGAACAACCACATTATCATTATTATTTTACATCATTCCCAACAAACAATCGCATCCTCCAACAGAACTCCGTCTGTACCACTAGCGATGGCAGAAGGGAGTTATTTTTTCAGTACCCCGGGCGGGACTCGGGCATACAACCACACAGCGCCCCTCCATTTCAGTTACTCACGGCTGCAACAGGCAGCCCTTAAAGAGACAGCTTACAGAGGCTTTTAAGAGCGCTCAACTGCTACCCATTTAAACGGCTTTTATGCCGATCACCAACCAGGCATGGAGCATGAACCGAGCTCCGAGAAAGCGTTCGGAACCCCCATTTACAAGGCGGTTACACACACACACACACACACAAAGAATACATACTTTACCAGAACCTCTCAGAACTTTTAGCAGTTCTCCCATCACTAATGTTTGTACAGCTGCGCTTTCTTTTGCTTTTTTTGTTTTCTCCCATCACCACCGGAAATGAGGCCCTGTCAACAAATTTCAAAGAAATAAATAACCTGGAAACATAATGAAATATTATACTCAGCCACAATTCAGTTTAAATGCTGCTGGTTTTCTGTATCTCACTATATTCTTAATTACTGTGGACATTTGCATGAAAACAGGATCTTTCTGTTTCCGACTTCCTCCCACCCTTTTGAATGTCCCTCCACTGAAGCCATTATACTCTGTGTGAGATCATAATCATTACCACAGCAACAGACTCTGACGTAAAACAACAGAGGATTATGACTTCAGTGCCAGTGGGGGAGCGGGGGCAGTAGGAAGAGATGAAGTATGATATGAGGTACAAAAATTCCTTTTTTTATGAAATGTCTTAATTAATAAGAATGAGGGGAGATAGATATAGAAAATGAAGTCAGCATGGCTCCGTTGGTAGCACATTTGCCTCTGGGCCACAAGGTCATGGGTTCTAAGCCCACACCAGGATTGGGTTCATACTATAAATGCAAATGCCCTATGGCAGTACCAAGGGGATGCTGTACTGTCGGGGTGTTCTCTCCTGTCGGGGTGTTCTGTCCTTTGGATGAGACATTAAACTCAGGTTCTGTCTGCCTGTTCTGGTGATTGATCAGGTGGACATTAAAGACCCCATGGCACTTCTCTGAAAGAGTAGGGGAATTTATTATTAAAGTGTCAAATAAACTAACTTAAAAAAGCTATATACACACACAACTATTTACATAAGAAAATCAAAGAAAAAAATGAAAAATCTAAAACTGTGAAAAACAGAACTGCATACAAAAAAGTGGAGGGGATTTATTTTATTAATAAAAGAACAAAAATATAATACATTTCATATTCTCAAAATCAATTCAAAGATATACAGCACAGTTTATTAAACACAAATGGCCTTCCCCCTGTGTGGTTATAAATCACACATAAAGGTTGCACATACAGAATTTTGTACAGAGAAGAAAAAAGGCAAAAAATCTGAAAGCAAACAAGAACATGACATGATGTACAAGAACTGATTGCAAAATATACATACGAACACATGAAAATGCCAGCAGAAACAGGCCATAATGGTCTATCAAGTCTGCTTGAGTGTGCAGCTCACAGTTTACTTAACTGTAGCTGCCCCACACCTGTTTCTAGTCCCCCTGATTTATCATCCCACGTCTCCATCCCTCCCCAACCTCCCCTCAGTTTTGACCTTTCCCTTGACCCTTTCCCATCTCCTCTTAAAACTGCCCACAGTCTTCAAAGTTCATCTATATCACCGACAGAGGACACTTGTGGTCCAGGTACAATGTTTCCATAATACCCAAATTAGTGGGAAAGGAGGTGAAAAGGGTAGGGGAATTTTTTTATTGAAATCAAAGCAACTCAAAGTAACAGTCACAAATCATACAGTCAACTTAAAAGAAAAACAGCTGTAAATAGCTGAGGAAACGTGCTATAGTAACTCCACTCTCCATGCTAAAGCTATAAATACAGCAAAAGAAAAGGAAACCAATAAGAAAAACAAACATATAGACCCTTCCTCTAACCTAAATGACAATGGCCCATATGCATTAAGGGGCAAGTTGCCTATACGCATCACAGATCCACGGTGCATAGGCAACCCAATGTCTGAATGCCATGAACCAGGGGTCTTGCGGATCCCTGCGCACATTCATGGAATGGATGTGCATTCCTTCTACACAGGATCCCCTGGCTGGTAATTCAGCTATGTGTGTGGCTGGTCTGGGTGCATGTATGGGGACGTGCATGCACTTGGGGCCATTCACGGAGGTGCGGAGTGCCAGGCGGGGGGGAGCACAGGATACATCAACAGGGATCCTGCTGTATCATTTGCATGCCCCCTCAGTTTATATCCAGCAGTTGTGGCGGGATGAAGAATCCCCCCATCATGCTGCCCCAGGCCTCTTGGCTGACAGGGAGTGATGGGGCAGCCACTCGGGCACCTGTCTGTCTTTTTAAAAAATGGATGCCCCATGCCATCCCAGAATATCCCTGTAACCCCTTGTTCCCAGGGGTCACTAGAATCCCACTTAGAACCAGTGGCAGGCAGGAAAAGGCAGCTTGTGAGATGCCAGTTAAATGGGTTTCACACTCTCACTCTGTTTTCAGTTTCAGCTGAGCTGGAGTGATGATGTCACCATAGAATTCTCGCAGCAGCATAAGCTACAATGGAATCCTAACTGCAGAGGTTAGCAGTAGAATGTTGAGCGATTCAAGTCAGTTTCAAGGGAGGCTCTAGAGAGAGAGAGAGAGAGGAGTGCTGCAGTGTGCAACCCCTCAGAGCCAAGCTCTAATATAGAGCTACCTGAGAGAAGAAGGGGTTGTGTGTTCTCATTCTAGAGAGGAACACAGAAGAGACCAGAATAAAGTGGTAGATACCGTTCCTAGAGTTGTTCCAGTGCCCCATCCCCGGAGGGATGGGGGGGAAATTCCAGGATTTCAGGGGCAATCCCCTGTGCCAGTCTGGACAGGGAGAAGCTGCCTGAGAATTGAGTTGTTTGTGAGTACCTGAGACATTTGTGGGAAGAAGCCCTGGGGCACCTGCATACCCTGGTGAGTTTACTCTGAAATAGAGACAATGTTCACCAAGACAGAGTTTAGTAGTAAAAGTCTCTGCCTACTGTGGGGTCCAAGGAAGATTTGCCAAGTACAGAACTTTTAGTTTGTGTATGATTAGGAAGCATCTGCAACAGTGGGGGATCTAGGTTAAAGACATAGCCACTTACAGTACTTTTAAAGTCAGGACACCTCCAGAGATGTAGAATGTTAAATGTGTAAAACATTTTGAGAGAGCATCTACAAATAGTGTTTCAAAGAAAGGTGTTCTATCCAAATGAATGGCCGAGTATAGATTTGGGAGCAAGAGGTGGGAGACCCCCCATCTGGAGTAACCAGGTTTACCTCTCCGGGTTCCATTTGGGCACCTATGGTTTTCTCTCAGGCACTTGGCCAGTGTCTGAAGAAAGCACCCAGATGTGGGATTGTGGATTTTTCCCTTAGAGCTAGAAAGTGCTCATGGATGGTTTAGGGAGCCACCATCAACCTCCATGCCATATGGAAAAGTGTCCTAATACTGGCCGGGGTGCCATGTCAAGGAATAGAAGAGAAGTGTACCAGTTCAGGCAGTGTACATCCAGATCCGTTCAGAATCTGAGGGGTTCGTAGTGAAGAAGTGTGCTCTGTACCTCTGTAATCTGCATTACCAGTGAGAGTAGCCCTGTGGGGGTTCATCTTTGCTTTGTTATTCTCTGTGTTATGTGAATAAAAGCCACACTCTAGAATCCCATTCCTGGTTTGGACAGTACAGTTATTGCTTCCAGTGTCTGGATTTACTTGTGTGCCCCTGACCAGAAGTACAAACCTAGCACAATGCTGAGCAAACATTTTCTCACAGGGACCCAGGCTGATGGCCATGCTAAATGGTCCCCCCAGGTGTGAGCCAGGTAGTTGCCACACTTGGTTTGCCTGTTTAAAGGATGGCAGGCTCAGTAGCAGAAGTAATGGGTCAACAGAGTCTGTGATACTCGTAGTGACTACCCCCACCCCTCTCGGTGGTGCGTAGATGCGAGAGGAGCAGCCCTGCTGGTTGAACAAAGGGGGCCAGTGGGGGGAGGTTACATCCCACTCTGCGTGGAGCAGGAGATCCACTATGGGACCAGGTCGGGCATCTTACTGGATGCCCGCCTGTGTCCACTGATCCACCCCCTGCACAGCAGTGCACCGAGCAGTCGGGCCATGGACAGGCACCATGCAGTGGTGTGTATTAGTGCATGCTACATACTGCATGCTTGTCCACAGGTATAGAGCTGCACGGGCAAGGTACGCACCTATCATATGTACTTGGCTAGCATTCGTGCATAGCGCCCCATATGTGTATAAGCAACCCACAAGTCTGCTCAGTTTGTAACCCATTTCACAGCAAGACTGGCAGAAGGAAGGGGTTTAAAATCTATAGAATAAATGGATTTAATTCAAAACATGGAGGGGAATTTCCCTGGCGCCCTGGCCAAAATTTCCCCTCATTAACTAAATACCACCAGCCTAATCTGGTCCAATTTCAGTTGGTTTGCATCTGCAATCCCCCCACCCTCAGGACAAGGCTGACAATAGGCAGTATTGTCTAGCCCTCCTTTTAGGTCAACAAAAAAATTAAAAAACAATTTAAAAATTGAGCACAGAGTGGATGAGACTTGTTCAAATTCACACCAGCTAGGTGATACAATCAGTTTACTGTCCGCCACAGTGGAACATTACTTGGAACTATACTTGGACATTAAGTCAGACAGAAGACTTCATAGCCTATTGTGTCTGACTCCCTAATCCAGGGGTTTATTGTTCTGCCTGTATAGTAGATACTCATTAAGTTTTTTCTTAAAGGCACCAATAGTATCAGAATTCACAATTTCAGAGGGACGTTTGTTCCATACTCCCACAATTCTATGACTAAAAAAATGCCTACTCTTATTATTGTGAGGATATGTCAATCTAATTTTTTTATGTTGATTGCGCGCATGCGCAAGAAACATATTGCGGCAGCTTTCTCCAGAAGCAGGTTGTGGAGGCGTGGCACTGTTGTGGCCAATGCCCCCACAGCCTTCAAAGGTTTGACCCGCTTCCCCCAATGCCGTGGCATGCTGCTGCTGACACTAGTTCAGCCAGCGTGCCACCAACTTGTAAAATTTTAGCCGCTGCAATCAGGGTCCACCTCATCATTGCAGCGTCATCCACTGCAATGAGGAAGCGACCCTTCATTGTAGGACTGTCCCTTGAATTCCTCATCCAGCTTGCCAATGGGGAGCCCAGTCCCCATCGGCATGCCACCCCCAATTCTTTCTGTGCTGATGGGGGGTGCCCAAACCCCTGTGGCATTATGTCCCCCCCCCAAAAAGTTTCATTTGCCGCCATTGGAGCCCACCCCCGTCTGCATTATGCCCCACCCAAAGTATTTGCCGATGGGGGAGCCTACTCCCCATCAGCATAATCCCCCCAAACACCCAGTAGACTTGTGCCGAGGGGGTGCCCAATCCCCTCGACTCTTGCACCCCTCCTTTTGTGCCAACGGGGGTGCCCAGTCCCCTGTTGGCTATAGCTGCCCCCTCCAAAAAAATCCTGTGTTGGCACGCTGGGAGCCCACCCCAGCATGCCAAATGGTCCTGAAAGAAAGAAACATCCCACGATGGTTTTTATTCTAGTACCCTGTAAAAAAAAAAAAAGGTCCCTCGTCGTCTCCCTGCCCCCCTCCCACAACCCGCACCAACCAACTGCGCACCCTGCCTCCCCACACCCCCTCACCCCATACTTACCACCGGAGTCTGGTGCGACGATCTTCGATGGACAAGGAACACGTCTGCACTCTTCAAAACCGACTACAAACTGAGGAAATGCCGGTAAGCTGTATAATGGAATAAATAGGGTTTTTTCAACTTTGATGCATATCTCAGTCATTTTTTGGAATTTTGGCACCAAAATTTCAACATGGGGTTTTTGGGATCCCTCCTCATGAATTCTGCCACTGTCAAGGTGTTAATCGGCCCCGAAAGGTGATTTCATGGTCACTGCGCGGAATCATCTTTCGGGACCAATTAATGAAATGACAGTGCCAGTGTTCATGAGGTGGGCTCTCAAAAAGCCTGTGTTGCAAATTTGGTGGAAAAAATAAAAAAAAATGACTTTAACGAGCGTGCGTTGCGCAATTGCTACACACACTCGTAACTTTGCGAATTTGCAATATTTCCATGCCACATTTCCAACACTGGCATTTTTCCACACCTCCTTGTGAACAGTATAGCTGTCATTTTTCGCATCCTGGCTGAAATGTGTTTTCGCACTTCTGGCGCAGAATAGCACAGTCGCTGTGGGAAATCAGTGTTTGGGACAGACTACGAAAATGACAATGACACTGTTTATGAGCAGAGGTCCTAAAATGCCTATGTTGAAAATTGGGTGCTGATACTTCATAAAGTGACTGTTTTAAGAGCGTGCATTGCGCAGTTTGCACACACGCTCGTAAGTCTACAAATTTATAATATTTTTACTCCAGATTTTCCATATTGCCATTATTCTGCACCTCCTTATGAACAGTACAGCTGTCATTTTTCAGATCCTGGCCGAAATGTGTTTTCGCACTTCCTGCGCAGAACAGCACAGTTGCTTTGGGAAATCAGTGTTCGGGACACATTATGAAAATGACAGTGACACTGTTCATTAGCAGAGGTCCTAAAATGCCTATGTTGAACATTTGGTGACAAAAGTAAGTCCATAAAATGAGTGTGTTATGAATGTGCATTGCGCAGTTTCCACGCATGCTTGTAACTTCGAAACATTGCAATATTTTCACTCCAGATTTTCAGCATTGCGATTTTGCCACACCTCCTTATGAACAGTGCAGCTGTCATTTTTCACATCCTGGCTGAAATGTGTTTTCGTTGTTCTGGCGCACAATAGTGCAGTCACTGTGGGAAATCAGTGTTCGGGACACAATAAGAAAATCACACTGACACTGTTCATGAGCAGAGGCCCTAAAATGCCTATGTTGAAAATTTTGTGATGAAACTCCATAAAATGACTGTGTTACGGGCATGTGTTGTGCAGGTTCCACGCATCCTTGTAAGTTTGCAAATTAGTAATATTTTCACACCACATTTTCAACACTGCCATTTGTTCACAGCTCCTTATGAACAGTATAGCTGTCATTTTTCACATCCTGGCCGAAATGTGTTTCCGTGCTTCCAGCGCGGAATACCACAGTCGCTGTCAGAAATCAGTGTTTGGGGCACATTAGGATCGAGTGACTGGGGGAGTGACCTAGCTCAACTGAGCTCTGTCAGGACTGCTACAGATTTCTTTGTGGGCAGGAAAAGGTGACAATGCAGCAGGAGCCCAGTACAAAAGGGCAGCTTGCAGTGCCGGGAGACACAGATCGAGCGAGTGAGGGAGGAGGAGTGAGTGAGCTCAACAGAGCTCTGTTGGGGCTGCTGCGGAATTCCATGTGAGCAGAAAAAGGCAGCAGTGCATGCTGGGGCTGAGTACAAAAGGGCAGCCTGCAGTGGTGGGAGAAACAGAACGAGTGAGTGAGAGGGGGGAGTGAACGAGCTCAACAGAGCTGTATCGTGACTGCTGCGGATTACTTTGTTGGCAGAAAAAGGCGGCAACGCAGGCAGGAGCCCAGCACAAAAGGCCAGCCTACAGTGCTGGCAGAAACGGAATGAATGAGTGAGAGAGGGGGGGAGTCAGCAGGCTTAACAGACCTGTGTCGAGACTGCTACAGATTTCTTTGTGGGCAGAAAAAGCCACCAACAGAGGCAGAAACCCAGTACAAAAGGGCAGCCTGCAGCAGAGGGAGACACAGAATGAGCAAGTGAGGGAGGGGGAGTGAGTGAGCTCAGTGGAGCTCTATTGGGACTGCTGCAGATTTCTTTGTGGGCAGAAAAAGGCAGCAATGCACGCAAGGACCCAGTACAAAACGGCAGCCTGCAAAGGCGGAAGAAACATAACAAACGAGTGGGCGAGTGAGCGAGTTCAATGGAGCTATATCGTGACTACTGCAGATTTCTTTGTGGGCACAGAAGGGCGGCAATGCAGGTAGGAGCCCAGTACAACATGGCAGCCTGCAGCGCCGGCAGAAACAGAACGAGCGAGTGAGACGGCGGAGTGAGTGAGGCTAACGGAGCTCTGTCGGAACTGCTGCAGATTTCTTTGTGGGCAGAAAAAAATGCCAACAGAGGGAGAAGCTCAGTACAAAAGGACAGCCTGCAGCACTAGGAGAAACAGAATGAGTGAGTGAGACAGGGGGAGTGAGCGACCTCAATGGAGCTCTGTTGGGACAGCTGTGGATTTCTTTGTGGGCAGGAAAAGGTGCCAATGCAGGCAGGAGCCCAGTACAAAAAGGCAGCCTGCAGCGCTGGAAGAAACAGAATAAGCAAGTGAGAGAAGGGGAGTGAGCGAACTCAACGGAGCTCCGTTGGAACTGCTGCAGATTTCTTTGTGGGCAGAACAAAATGCCAACAGAGGCAGAAGCCCAGTACAAAAGGCCAGCCTGCAGCCCCGGCAGAAACAGAATGAACGAGTGAGAGAGGGGAGAAGCGACCTCAACGGAGCTGTGTTGGGACTGCTGCACATGTCTTTGTGGGCAGACAAAGCTGGCAATGCAGGCAGGAACCCAGTACAAAGGGGCAGCCTGCAGCAGCGGGAGACACAGAATGAGCCAGTGAGGGTGGTGGAGTGAGTTCAAAGGAGCTCTGTTGGGACTGCTGCAGTTTCTTTGTGGTCAGAAAGGTGACAATGCAGGCAGGAGCCCAGTACAAAAGGGCAGCCTGCAGCGCCGGGAGACACAGAACGAGCGAGTGAGGGAGAGGGAGTGAGTGAGCTCAGCAGAGCTCTGTTGGGACTGCTGCAGATTTTTTTGTGGGCAGGAAAAGGCAGCAGTGCATGCAGGGGCCCAGTACAAAAGGCAACCTGCAGCGGTGGGAGAAACAGAACGAGCGAGTGAGAGAGAGGGAGTGAGCGAGCACAACGGAGCTGTATCATGACTGCTGCGGATTTCTTTATGGGCAGAAAAGGTGGCAATGCAGGCAGGAGCCCAGTACAGAAGGGCAGCCTGCAGTGCCGGCAGAAACGGAACGAGCGAGTGAAACAGGGGGAGTGAGTGAGGCTAACGGAGCTCTGTCGGGACTGCTGCAGATTTCCTTGTGGGCAGAAAAAGATGCCAACAGAGGAAGGAGCCCAGTACAAAAGGGCAGCCTGCAGTGCCAGGAGAAACAGAATGAGTGAGTGAGACAGGGGAATGAGCAACCTTTAACGGAGCTCCGTCGGGACAGCTGTGAATTTCTTTGTGAACAGGAAAAGATGTCAAGGCAGGCAGGAGCCCAATACAAAATGGCAGCCTGTAGTGCTGGGAGAAACAGAACAAGTGAGTGAGAGGGGTGAGTGAGTGAGCTCAACGGAGCTGTATCATGACTGCTGCGGATTTCTTTGTGGGCAGGAAAAGGCGGCAATGCAGGCAGGAGTCCAGTACAAAAGGCAGCCTGCAGCGCCAGCAGAAACGGAATGAGCGAGTGAGAGAGGGGGAGTGAGCAAGCTCAACGGAGCTGTGTTGGGACTGCTGCAGATTTCTTTGTGGGCAGAAAAAGCCACCAACGCAGGCAGGAACCCAGTACAAAAGGGCAGTCTGCAGCAGCGGGAGACACAGACTGAGTGAGTGAGGGAGTGGGAGTGAGAGAGTTCAGTGGAGCGCTGTTGGGACTGCTGCAGATTTCTTTGTGGGCAGAAAAAGGCAGCAATGCACACGGGGCCCAGTACAAAAGGGCAGCTTGCAGCGGCAGGAGAAACAAAATGAATGAGTGAGAGAGGGGGAGTGAGTGAGCGAGTTCAAAGGAGCTCTATCGTGACTGCTGCAGATTTCTTTGTGGGCAGAAGAGGGAGGCAATGCAGGCAGGAGCCCAGTACTAAAGACCAGCCTGCAGCCCCGGCAGAAATGGAATGAGCGAGTGAGAGAGGGGGAGTGAGCAACCTCAACGGAGCTGTGTCAGGACTGCTGCACATGTCTTTGTGGGCAGACAAAGTCGGCAATGCAGGCAGGAACCCAGTACAAAAGGGCAGCCTGCAGCAGCGGGAGACACAGAATGACCGCGTGAGGGAGGGGGAGGGAGTGAATGAGTTCAACGGAGCTCTGTAGGGACTGCTGTGGATTTCTTTGTGGTCAGGAAAAGGCGACAACGCAGGCAGGAGCCCAGTACAAAATGGCAGCCTGCAGCGCCAGCAGAAACGGAATGAGCGAGTGAGACAGGGGGAGTGAGTGAGGCCAACGGAGCTCTGTCAGAACTGCTGCAGATTTCTTTGTGGGCAGAAAAAAATGCCAACAGAGGCAGAAGCCCAGTACAAAAGGGCAGCCTGCAGCGTCAGGAGAAACAGAATGACTGAGTGAGACAGGAGGAGTGAGCGAACTCAACGGAGGTCTATCGTGACTGCTGCAGATTTCTTTGTGGGCAGGAAAAGGTGGCAACGCAGGCAGGAGCCCAGTACAAAAGGCCAGCCTGCAGCCCCCGCAGAAACAGGTTGAATGAGTGAGAGAGGGGGAGTGAGCGACCTCAACGGAGCTGTGTCGGGACTGCTGCACATGTCTTTGTGGGCAGACAAAGCTGGCAACGCAGGCAGGAACCCAGTACAAAAGGGCAGCCTGCAGCAGCGGGAGACACAGAATGAATGAGTGAGTGAGGGAGGGGGAGGGAGTGAGTGAGTAAGTTCAGCGGAGCTCTGTTGGGACTACTATGGATTTCTTTGTGGTCAGGAAAAAGCGACAATGCAGGCAGGAGCCCAGTACAAATGGGCAGCCTGCAGCGCCGGGAGACACAGAACATGCGAGTGAGGAAGGGGGAGTGAGTGAGTGAGCTCAACGGGGCTCTGTTGGGACTGCTGCGGATTTCTTTGTGAGCAGGAAAAGGCAGCAGTGCATACAGGGGCCCAGTACAAAAGGGCAGCCTGCAGCGGTGGGAGAAACAGAATGAGCGAGTGAGAGAGAGGGAGAGAGACAGCTCAATGGAGCTGTACCGTGACTGCTGCAGATTTCTTTGTGGGCAGAAAAGGGTGGCAATGCAGGCAGTAGCCCAGTACAGAAGGGCAGCCTGCGGAGCCAGCAGAAACTGAATGAGCGAGTGAGACAGGGGAGAGAGTGAGGCCAACAGAGCTCTGTCGGAACTACTGCAGATTTCTTTGTGGGCAGAAAAAGATGCCAACAGAGGAAGGAGCCCAGTACAAAAGGGCAGTCTGCAGCGCCAGGAGAAACAGAATGAGCGACTGAGACAAGGGGAGTGAGCGACCTCAACGGAGCTCTGTTGGGACAGCTGCGGAGTTCTTTGTGAACAGGAAAAGGTGCTAATGCAGGCAGGAGCCCAGTACAAAAGGGCAGCCTGCAGCGCCGGGAGAAACAGAATAACCGAGAGGGGGAGTGAGTGAGCTCAACGGAGGTGTATCATGACTGCTGTGGATTTCTTTTTGTGCAGGAAAAGGCGGCAATGCAGGCAGGAGCCCAGTACAAAAGGCCAGCCTGCAGCGCCGGCAGAAACGGAACAAGCGAGTGAGGAGGGGGAGTGAGCGAGCTCAACGGAGCTGTGTTGGGACTGCTGCAGGTGCCTGTGGGCAGCAAAAGCCACCAACGCAGGCAGGAACCCAGTACAAAAGGGCAGCCTGCAGCAGCGGGAGACACAGAATGAGCAAGTGAGGGAGGGGGGGTGAGTGAGCTCAGCGAAGCTCTGTTGAGACTGCTGCAGATTTCTTTGTGGGCAGAAAAAGGCAGCAATGCACACAGGGGCCCAGTACAAAAGGGCAGCCAGCAGCAGCAGGAGAAACAAAAGGAACGAGTGAGTGAGGGGGAGTGAGTGAGCGAGCTCAACAGAGCTCTACTGTGACTGCTGCAGATTTCTTTGTGGGCAGAAAAGGGCGGCAATGCAGGCAGGAGCCCAGTACAAAATGGCAGCCTGCAGCCCCGGCAGAAATGGAACAAGTGAGTGAGACAGGGGGAGAGAGTGAGGCCAACGGAGCTCTGTCAGAACTGTTGCAGTTTTCTTTGTGGGCAGAAAAAAATGCCAACAGAGGCAGGAGCCCAGTACAAAAGGGCAGCCTGCAGCGCCAGGAGAAACAGAATGAGCGACTGAGACAGGGGGAGTGAGCGACCTCAACGGAGCTCTGTTGGGACAGCTGCAGATTTCTTTGTGAACCGGAAAAGGTGCTAACGCAGGCAGGAGCCCAGTACAAAAGGGCAGCCTGCAGCGCTGGGAGACACAGAATGAGCAAGTGAGGTGGGGGAGTGAGTGAGCTCAGTGGAGCGCTGTTGAGATTGCTGCAGATTTCTTTGTGGGCAGAAAAAGGCAGCAATGCACGCAGGGGCCCAGTACAAAAGGGCAGCCTGCAGCAGCGGGAGAAACAAAAGGAATGAGTGAGAGAGGGGGAATGAGCGAGCGAGCTCAACAGATCTCTATTGTGACTGCTGCAGATTTCTTTGTGGGCAGAAAAGGGTGGTAATGCAGGCAGGAGTCCAGTACAAAAGGGCAGCCTGCAGCACCAGCAGAAATGGAACGAGTGAGTGAGACAGGGGGAGTGAGTGAGGCCAACGGAGCTCTGCCAGAACTGTTGCAGTTTTCTCTGTGGGCAGAAAAAAATGCCAACAGAGGCAGAAGCCCAGTACAAAAGGGCAGCCTGCAGCACCAGGAGAAACAGAATGAGCGAGTGTAACAGGGAGAGTGAGTGACCTCAACGGAGCTCTGTTGGGACTACTATGGATTTCTTCGTGGTCAGGAAAAAGTGACAATGCAGGCAGGAGCCCAGTACAAATCGGCAGCCTGCAGCGCCGGGAGACACAGAACATGCGAGTGAGGAAGGGGGAGTGAGTGAGCTCAACGGGGCTCTGTTGGGACTGCTGCGGATTTCTTTGTGAGCAGGAAAAGGCAGCAGTGCATACAGGGGCCCAGTACAAAAGGGCAGCCTGCAGCGGTGGGAGAAACAGAACGAGCGAGTGTGAGAGAGGGAGGGAGAGAGCCAGCTCAATGGAGCTGTACCGTGACTGCTGCAGATTTCTTTGTGGGCAGAAAAGGGTGGCAATGCAGGCAGTAGCCCAGTACAGAAGGGCAGCCTGCAGTGCCAGCAGAAACTGAATGAGCGAGTGAGACAGGGGGAGAGAGTGAGGCCAACGGAGCTCTGTCAGAACTGCTGCAGATTTCTTTGTGGGCAGAAAAAGATGCCAACAGAGGAAGGAGCCCAGTACAAAAGGGCAGCCTGCAGCGCCAGGAGAAACAGAATGAGCAACTGAGACAGGGGGAGTGAGCGACCTCAACGGAGCTCTGTTGGGAGAGCTGAGGATTTCTTTGTGAACAGGAAAAGGTGCTAATGCAGGCAGGAGCCCAGTACAAAAGGGCAGCCTGCAGCGCCGGGAGAAACAGAATAACCGAGTGAGAGAGGGGGAGTGAGTGAGCTCAACGGAGGTGTATCATGACTGCTGTGGATTTCTTTTTGTGCAGGAAAAGGCAGCAATGCAGGCAGGAGCCCAGTACAAAAGGCCAGCCTGCAGCACCGGCAGAAACGGAACAAGCGAGTGAGAGGGGGGAGAGAGCGAGCTCAACGCAGCTGTGTTGGGACTGCTGCAGGTGCCTGTGGGCAGAAAAAGCCACCAACATAGGCAGGAACCCAGTACAAAAGGGCAGCCTGCAGCAGCGGGAGACACAGAATGAGCAAGTGAGGGAGGGGAAGTGAGTGAGCTCAGCGAAGCTCTGTTGGGACTGCTGCAGATTTCTTTGTGGGCAGAAAAAGGCAGCAATGCACACAGGGGCCCAGTACAAAAGGGCAGCCAGCAGTGGCAGGAGAAACAAAAGGAATGAGTGAGTGAGGGGGAGTGAGTGAGCGAGCTCAACAGAGCTCTACTGTCACTGCTGCAGACTTCTTTGTGGGCAGAAAAGGGCGGCAATGCAGGCAGGAGCCCAGTACAAAAGGGCAGCCTGCAGCCCCGGCAGAAATGGAACAAGTGAGTTAGACGGGGGAGAGAGTGAGGCCAACGGAGCTCTGTCAGAACTGTTGCAGTTTTCTTTGTGGGCAGAAAAAGATGCCAACAGAGGCAGGAGCCCAGTACAAAAGGGCAGCCTGCAGCGCCAGGAGAAACAGAATGAGCGACTGAGACAGGGGGAGTGAGCGACCTCAACGGAGCTCTGTTGGGACAGCTGCAGATTTCTTTGTGAACTGGAAAAGGTGCTAACGCAGGCAGGAGCCCAGTACAAAAGGGCAGCCTGCAGCGCTGAGAGACACAGAATGAGCAAGTGAGGGGGGGGAGTGAGTGAGCTCAGTGGAGCGCTGTTGAGACTGCTGCAGATTTCTTTGTGGGCAGAAAAAGGCAGCAATGCACGCAAGGGCCCAGTACAAAAGGGCATCCTGCAGCAGCGGGAGACACAGAATGAGTGAGTGAGGGAATGGGAGTGAGTGAGCTCAGTGGAGCACTGTTGGGACTGCTGCAGATTTCTTTGTGGGCAGAAAAAGGCAGCAATGCACGGAGGGGCCCAGTACAAAAGGGCAGCCTGCAGCGGCGGGAGAAACAAAAGGAATGAGTGAGAGAGGAGGAGTGAGCGAGCGAGCTCAACAGAGCTCTATTGTGACTGCTGCAGATTTCTTTGTGGGCAGAAAAGGGTGGCAATGCAGGCAGGAGTCCAGTACAAAAGGGCAGCCTGCAGCACCAGCAGAAATGGAACGAGTGAGTGAGACGGGGGAGTGAGTGAGGCCAACGGAGCTCTGTCAGAACTGTTGCAGTTTTCTTTGTGGGCAGAAAAAAATGCCAACAGAGGCAGAAGCCCAGTACAAAAGGGCAGCCTGCAGCACCAGGAGAAACAGAATGAGCGAGTGTAACAGGGAGAGTGAGTGACCTCAATGGAGCTCTGTTGGGACAGCTGCGGATTTCTTTGTGGGCAGGAAAAGGCGGCAACATAGGGAGGAGCCCAGTACAAAAAGCCAGTCTGCAGTCCTGGCAGAAACGGAATGAGCGAGTGAGAGGGGGAGTAAGCGACCTCAAAGGAGCTGTGTCAGGACAGCTGCACATATCTTTGTGGGCAGAAAAAGCCTCCAATGCAGGCAGGAGTCCAGTACAAAAGGACAGCCTGCAGCAGCGGGAGACGCAGAATGAGTGAGTGAAGGAGGGGGAGGGAGTGAGTGAGCTCAACAGAGCTCTGTTGGGACAGCTGCAGATTTCTTTGTGGGCAGAAAAAGGTGCCATCGCTGGCAGGAGCGGAGTACAAAAGGGCAGCCTGCAGCACTGGGAGAAACAGAACGAGTGAGTGAGAGAGGGGGAGTGAGCGAGTTCAATGATGGTCTATCGTAACTGCTGCGGATTTCTTTGTGGGCAGGAAAAAGCGGCAATGCAGGCAGGAGTCCATTACAAAAGGCCAGCCTGCAGCCCCAGCAGAAATGGAACGAGCGAGTGGGGGGGTGAGCGACCTTAACAGAGCTGTGTCGAGACTCCTGCACATGTCTTTGTGAGCAGACAAAACCAGCAACGCAGGCAGGAACCCAGAACAAAAGGGCAGCCTGCAGCAGCGGGAGACACAGAATGAGCAAGTGAGGGAGGGGGAGTGAGTGAGCTCAACGGAGCTCTGTTGGGACTGCTGCGGATTTCTTTGTGGGCAGAAAAAGGCAGCAATGCATGCAGGGGCCCAGTACAAAAGGGCAGCCTGCAGCGGTGGGAGAAACAGAATGAATGAGTGAGAGAGGGGGAGTGAGTGAGCTCAATGGAGCTGTATCATGACTGTTGCAGATTTTTCTGTGGCCAGAAGAAGGCGGCAATGCAGGCAGGAGCCCAGTACAAAAGGGCAGCCTGCAGTGGTGGGAGAAACACAATGAGTGAGTGAGAGAGGGGGAGTGAGAGAGCTCAACAGACCTCTATCATGATTGCTGTGGATTGCTTTGTTGGCAGAAAAAGGTGGCAACACAGGCAGGAGCGCAGTACAAAAGGCCAGCCTGTAGCACTGGCAGAAATGGAATGGAACGAGCGAGAGAGGGGAAGTGAGCTACCTCAACGGACCTGTGTCAGGACTGCTGCAGATTTCTTTGTGGGCAGAAAAAGCCACCAACAGAGGCGACAGCCCAGTACAAGAGGGCAGCCTGCAGTGCCAGCAGAGACAGAATGAGCGAGTGAGAGAGGCGGAGTGACCCACCTCAACAGAGCTCTGTCAGGACAGCTGCAGATTTCTTTGTGGGCAGAAAAACGTGCCAATGTAGGCAGGAGCCCAGTACAAAAGAGCAGCCTGCAGCACTGGGAGGAACAGAACGAGCGAGTGACACAGGGGCAGTAAGCGAGCTCAACGGACCAACACAATCAACATTCAGCATTGACAAATGCTTGTTTATTATGGCTCCTGAGATTGAAATTATGAACTGAGTAACATATACCCATTTCCTCCAGCATCCCTACATCTTTTGAAATTCTGAACATATAAAGCAAGTCCCCTCTTAGTCGTCTCTTCTCCAAAGTATACAAGTCCAGGTACTGCATTCATTGTAAACCCTGCATGTGTGGATGTTTGCATGTTGGGAGTGGGGTCCAGTCCAGGTGTTTGCCTAGTAAGTGTGTTGGCATTTGTTTGAGCGTGCATGTGTATGGTCTGCTAGCATGTGTGTAGGGGACTGGGTGTGTTTTCATTATATATAGGGGTAGCTGTAGCAACCAGATGATACAGTCAGTCACTTTCCACCACAGCAGAGTGTTCACTAAGTGTGTGCATGCGTGTGTGTGTGTGTGTGTGTGTGTGGTGGATGTTGAAATGTGTGCATATTTGTGCCCCAAGTGTATAACCTTCCCCCCACTGGCTTACCTCCGCGCCCAGTCCGGGAGTACCGCAGCAACACCCAACACACCTGCACCTGCCAGCAGCTTTTCTTGTGGCAGGAGCTGCATTGGACTTTCAGACTCTTCTGACCCTGGGACTTGCCACAGAGAACAAGGAGAAGCACAGCATTACAGTAGCTGCTTTTTTTCCTCCAAGCCTACCAGGCACACATTATGACTGCAGCTAATGTAACACCTACATGGATGGGAGATCTGACTTTCACCCACGAAGATAGATTATTTTGGTTAAAATAATCTTGCTCCCAGCCAGGGAGTGCAAATAACATGTACATATGGGGTGGGATATTCAGACATGCACCAGAGGCAGGTGCAAGAGCAGCGCAGAGCAAGTCCACTGCGCCATTGTGCATGAAACGCAATATTCAAAGGCTGTGCACGATGGCAAGTGCCAGCGCAACATGGCTGAATATCGCAGGGATGCACCATAGCACAATGAGGGCTGTGCCATGAAGCAAACCAACATGCACCACAGCGCAACCAGGGCTGCACCAGGGAGCAAGCCAACATGCGCCACAGCGCAACCAGGGATGCGCAAGGGGCAGAGGCACATGCGCCATGACACAGGACAACAGGCAGAGCAAGGAGCATGCCACCAGGGCAGGATGGACTGCCACCAGGGTACAGAGGGTGCCAGGAGGGAGGCATGGCAGGCACACTGCAGCAGGCCCCTGACCATGCACACCACAGTGGCGCATGGAGGCAGGGTGGCACCAATGGCCACTGGCAAACAGCCACCGGCAACCCCCACAGGAAGGCACGTGACAAGCCACCTAGACCACAGCTGGCAACACACAGGCCAACAGCACACAACGCACACACCACACAACACAGACAGACAGCCCACGGCCGCCCCAGGGCACAGCCACCATTCAATGGGCAGAGACCACCAGGCACAACCCCCAGTCCACCCCAGTCATACCACACAGCCACCATGTACACCACTGCAGCATGGCTCCACACGCCAGCTGCAAAGCAGACACGGACACAGATGGCTAACCATATAAATGTGTATTAAAGCAGGCATTAAAATAACTGTATACATATTAACAGGTAACTGGGTACAGGGAGCAAGGAATGGGGAGGCCACATACAAACTGGGAGGCCGGGGAAGGGGGTAGGGGGACAGGGGACATGGCTAGACAAGGGGACAATGGAGGGCGGGGGGGGACAGGGAAGGGTAACAGTAGCAGACCAATGGGTCCTACAGCCGTCCATGCCCCACAGGTGCCTGACACTGACGTCTGCGCTGTGGCCTGCACAGTGTCCGTTGCAGCAGCCATGCCACCTGGAGCGTGATGGTGGTGACCCAAAGGATCTGCCTCAGGAGCCTGGTGTTGACATTAGGGCGATCGGCACCTAGGACAAAGGAGTGAACATGGTATGAGTGCATGTCCGTATGACCGTAGCCCACCCGCCGTGCACAGCGGACAGCGGTAACATGCGCCCCTGAGATGGAACACAGCCACCCACAGTGTGTGCGCCCACATGAGCTGCCAACCCGACAATCCACAGCCATGCAGAACACTGCACACCAACACAACCCATGTGCCGCACACCGCAACCATGGCAGCCAGGCAACAGGGCTAAGCGGCAGGATGGCATTGGCACAGCTGGAATCCGGGTGCACCCACAGCCCACCTGCGGCAGCCACACACATGTGCGACAGCCACAGCATAGTGTAATGGACACCACGGGCAGTGCACAGCTGTAATGTCCATGTGCACAGACGGCTGTGGCCCACCCCCATCCCCACTGCCCACCCTGCACATTGTACCTTAGAACACTGCCTACCTGCATGCTGCGGTGCACCCTGCGCCAGTCTGGCAGCACCGCCCATTCAGCCTGCATCCTGTGCCTGAGCCCCTGAGGTGGCCTTCACTGGCCCACCCACAGTGCCAGCCAGCCATGCCCACCCACAGCGCCAGCCAGCCATGCCTTCCTTCTATCCTCAGGGCCTAGTAGGGAAACATGAAGAAAGACACATCAGTACCTGGCAATACCACATGCCCCCCCAAGCACAGCGTGCTCCCAGGCCCAGCGCAGCTACAGCATGGTGGCACAGAGCACCCATGGTGCGCCGCCACAGCCAACTAAACCCGAAGCCCCAGCCCCCCCCCCCTCAGCATGGTGTGCCACCATGCTGGCCCCACAGAACACTGGATGGGCACGGACATGGGCGTAGCGCACTTACCTGGACATGGCACGGCGCCCCTCCGAAGGCATGCCAGTAGTGCCCATAGCCTCTCAGGGTCCCTCCACTGCAGGTCCCCGTGGCGGTGGTGGCATTGCTCACTGCTGCGCTGTGCCCCTGGGGCCTCCTCCAGCCCCTCAGCCACCTCCTTTCACACCTCCATCCGTGGCCGATTCAGGGGGCACCTGGCCAAAGAGACTGCCTGCATGTGGCTCCACAAGGGCCACAAGGTTGATCAGCTCCACTTGTGACCAGTTAGGTGCCCTGGCACTGCTGCAGCATGGCATGGCTGTATCACAGTAGCACAACCAAAATGGCGCCAAGTAGCGCCCGGCAACACGTGTTGGGGGTGCACGCCTCGCACAGGGATGCACTTCCATCACCAATTGCGCAGCCATGGGGATGCATGACATGGCCTGTGCAGCACTGGCACGTGCTGCAGGGCAATCAGAGGGTCAAAGGGCAACCATGGGGTCAAGGGTCGGCATGGGCACCATGCGTGACAGCGCGATTGGGATCGCCATGCAGAGGCGCAATAGGGGCATGTGGGTGCCACAGTCCACAGGCCAATAGCGCCCGGGCGCCATAGGGCATACAGTGCACGAGCCCCACATGCCCAATAGTGGTAGAGTGCTGTAATGTGTATAGCACAGTGTGCATAGACTGTGCAAATGACGTATGCGATGGTACTGCGCACATGCGCACTGCTGGGCCTATTGCGCATGTCACAATGTTGCGCCACAACATTTGCATGTGCAACACCAATGCAACATTCGCAATTTCGCGATATTCAGCTGGCATATGCAGATTAGCCAATCAGCATATCCGTGGCGCATCGGAGGCATTTGCATCTCATTAAGGTTGTGCATCCCCTCATTTGCATGCGATGCACTATAAAGGTGCCACGGGACTGCACAGGCCCTAGACCGGTATTGCATCCTTCAGAGGTAAGCCACCAGACTGTGGGGCTATCGGGACAGTGGAATGGGAGGGCGGTGTGGGTTGTAGCCATCAATGACCACATGTTCATTCCCACAGGACTAGGCTTGATGGATCATGAGGAGGTTGAGGAGCGTTGGCCTGCATGGAAGCGCAGGCCCAACTTCACGAGGGCAGAGACCGATGCCCTATTCGAGGCCTACCTGGACCAGGAGCCTGTCCTGAGTGGCGCAACAGGCACCCCACAGGCCCGGTCAACAGCATGGGAGGGTGTGGCCAGAGCCATGAACCAGCAGGGCACACATCAAAGGACTGCACAGGACTGCAAGAAGAAGGCCGGCGCAGACCGGAGGTGGATAAAGGAGAAGGTGGCTGCCATCCGGGCCGCATGTGCTGCCATGGGCGGTGGACAATCTGACGTGCCACAGCTGTCACCACAGGAGGAGTTGGGGCGGCGTCCATGCAGCACAGCACCGTCAAGTGGGTACCCAGCAGTGGTTCCAGACAGGAGGCAGCCCATCACTGCATGGTAAGTACGGCAGCACCTGGGGCAGGGGTACTAATGTAAGTGTGTTCCCTTTCAGTTCCGGAGCACCTGCACGCAGCGGCAGGGGTGGGGGGTGTCCACCATAGGGGCAGTCCTGGACCTGGAGGACCATCCTTCCACCTCCACCGGTGTCCAGGGGCCAGACCACAGTCAGCCCAACACCACTGTCCATCCAGATGCCTGTGGCATGGTTGCGGACGAGGCCCTGGCTGTGTTTCAGCATGACGCCAGCTATGGCGTCCAATATGCCAAAACACAGATTGGGGTGGGGTCCGGGATTGATGACAACGTGGTCATCATCCTGGATAGTGGTGTTGCCATTCAGGGGGAGGCACCCATACCACACACCCACCATGGCAGCACAGACGGTGCCCTAGTGGTGGTTGTCCGCCCACCGGCCCCCACCCCCGGCACTGCCGTGGGCACCATCAGTGTGGCGCTGGCTGATGGGGGTGGTGGTGGTGGTAGTGCAGCTGCACTGGTGCTGCTCGGCGCACAGCGCCTGGAGGGGCAGCAGTGGCAGCAGGATGGTGTTGAAGGGGGGCTGGGTGCAGTGACCTCTGACGGTGCACCACAGAATAAGCAGTCCCAAGAGGGCCCCACTGTGCAGCCTCCACCAGTGCAGGGGGCTGGGCTGCAGAGTAGAGCACCACCCGTGGGTCAGCGCAATGCCCATGCCCCCAGGGCACCGATCCCTTGACCGAACACACCCATCTGCTACGGGCCTCCGTGGAGCAACAGGCGCTGGTCATGGCAGGGGTGCGTGCACCAGGCCGCAGGGAGACGTGACAGGGACTTTGAACAGCTCCTGGCTGAGACCACACGTATGGAGGAGGACATGACTGCAGCCCTGGATCAGCTTACCGCTGCGGTCACGGCAGGCCTAGCACCACTGGCCACCCTGGTGCATGGCCGTCCACCGCAGACCATGCAGAGTGCATTCTCCACCCCTCGGTCATGGCATCGTGCGACCCCCTCTGTGTCAATGCCAGGATCTGCTGTGGGCATTCTGGGCACGCCTGGAGCTGGTATGTTCGGGAGCCTGCAGACACCTTCGAGGAACCGGTCGCGTTCCCACAGTGACACACCTGGGGGACCATCAAAGATACCCCCTGTGGCCACCGCACAGCCCGTGCCTGCTGGGTGGTCTCAGTGGGGCTGTCCATGTGTCCACAGTGGTCCTGTGCCAAAACCCTCCCCATCCGCTGTCTGCTGCTGCCCTGTGTGCACACTGGTGTGGCATGTGCGTTCCAAGGATGTGGCACCCATGGTCGAAGCCGCACAGAGGCCTTGTGCACACACACACCTGGCTGCTGGCCACTGTGGCGTGTGCATGATGATACCAACACAGCGCCGACTGCTACTGTGCACCGGTGTTCAGCATCTGACACACCGGTGGCAGCCTCTGGGCATGCGCATGTAGGTACCCATGTGCGTGTGTGTGCACTGGTGTGTGGGGCTGTGTGGGTGGGATGTGCAGTGCTGTGCGGGGTGCTGCCATGGAGTCCAGTCCCACGCCTGTCCATGCTCCCCTCCAGCCGTTACTGTCATGGGGCCCACCCTTGCATGCCTGTATGCTGTGCCATGGTCCCTGGGACGTCCGTGTGGTCATGTTCACCTACCTACGTGCACTGTAGTGCTCCCCTACAATTGTGTCCTGGTGCTGCTGGGCCAGCCTGATCAGCCGGGGTTCCCTTCGCCCGGGGGGGGCTGCTCACCACCATCTGGCTTGGCACCGCATCATCCCCACTGCTGTTTCCCTCTTCAACCTCGACAGCTATCCCATGGTCAGTGGCCATGTTGTGTAGTATACGGTAGGCCAGGAATAGGCCACAGGCCTTTGAGGGGCTGTACTGTTGGGCACCGCCAGGCCTGTCCAGGCAATGGAACCATGCCTTCAGCAGCCCAAACACATGCTCGAAGATGTTCCATGTGCTGGCATGTGCCTCTTTGTATCGCTCCTGCGCTGGGGTCAATGAGTGCCGCTATGAGGTGAGCAGGAAGGGTCGGAGTGGGTATCCGCTGTCACCTGTGTGTTGAGATGTGTGGTTAGCATGGTGGTCTGTGTAGCTGCACCCCCCTGCCTTCCCGGCCACACCTTCTGGCGCCCCTGACCTAGCATCACCCACACCCTACCCTGTTGTGCCAGGCTGACCATTTCAACAGCATACTCACCTACTAGGTGGCCGGTGAGGATGTCCCCAATCTTGAACCTGTGGCACAGTGCTGACTGGTGCCAGATGAAGACATTGTGTGCTCCACCAGGGGGTGTGTGGCACAGACACTGATTATGCGCACCCTGGCATTGCACACCACCTGGCAGTTGACACTGGGGTAGCCCTTTCTGTTGATGTAGGCTACCCCCTCAAGGCCAGGTGGTGTGCGGATGCCTATGTGGGTGCAGTCGATGACCCCTAGCACGCCAGGCATACGTGTCACCCTGTGGAACTCCTGCATGTTCGCTGTACGCTCTGCATGTGTGCTGGGGAAATGGATGTATTCTGCAGCATGTGGCAGCAGTGCATTGAGGAATTGTGTGAGGTGCCATGACACGGCCGACTGGGTTATGCCTGTGGTGTCCCCTGTTTGTCTCTGGAAGGTACCCGTGGCGAGCAGGCACATGATGGTCGTGATCTTGGTCTCCACCGACTGAGCATGGCTCCGTCTTATGGCTGCCTTCATCTCATCACTGCACAGCTCACACAGCTGCCTCAGAATTGCCCGGTTCAGATGGTACTGGCCCACAATCTCTGTATCACTGTACTGTTCAAAGGTGGTGCGGGCACGGTACCACCTGTTCTGGGCATACCGCTGATGGGCCCTTCCATGGCCGCACTGCTCTGCCTCATCACACCCCTCATTACTGCCTCCATCTGGAAGATAGCACTGGCCATGGTCTGGGCTGTCCTGCCCCCCCCAGGCGGCTGTCTCCCCAGGCTGTGAGCTGCTGCATGTGCCCCTGCGCTGGGCGTACACCTGTGTTCGTGGTTCCCAGCTGGTGGCCTGTTGTCTGTAGCCTCCGCCTCCCACCTGTCTGGGCACTTTCGCTGCCCCTCCTATGCCAGGTATCACAGGCACATGCTGCTGATGTTGCCCCCGCACCTGTCTCACATGCACACACACAGTCGCTCACACACACAGCCACAATCAGTGTCACACACCCAGTGCCACACTCTGTTGCACTTCCTGCCCCTCTCTGTCCCTGTCTTGCACCCCTCCTGCTGTCCTGCTTGCCCACTCACTTGCTTGCTCCCTCTTTTTATGGGCTCAAGTTTGCTCCACGCATGTCCATGTTGCTCCACGCTTGTACCATTTGCTTGCTGTTGAATATCGCACTGCACTGCTTATTCATGGTTACACCCCCTGCACTTGCGCATATATTCATTAGGGTTGCGCACTGGCACACTGCAAATTGTGCAGCGCAATGGCTCCCACTGAATATCACTCTTTGGCACATTTCCACACTTGTGCAAGCACAACCCAGTTGCGCCATGTGCAACTGCTTTGAATATCCCACCCTCGATATGAGTATCATGTTTCATTCCTTCCTGCAGTGAGATTGTTGTGAGGATGATTTTCCCTATCTATGATTATGGTGACATTGTTTACAATGCTGCTCCCAAGTCCACCTTAACTAGATCTGGACCCTCTCTTTCACTCCTGCTTTGCCCTCAATTGCCCCCCCCCCCAAGAACTCACCATTGCTCATGATATTCTTCCCTCTCCTTACTGTCCCTTGATGCTGGGTGCCTTGCTCATTGTGCTACCTTCATCTCTAAATTCTGGTTTGGGACCCTTTCCCGTACCTGTTCTCCCTCCTCAACTCTACCTTCTACTCCCTTTGCAGCTCTGGACCTTGCTCCCTGGCACACCCCTCAGTAAAATCCTCTGCAGGCCAAATTGCTTTCTCCTTCCAGTTCCGTAAACTGCCGGGCTCTCCCCTCTCCTATTCGTACTGCTTCTTCCTTCCACTCATTCAAATCTCTCCTCCATGAATTCTCTTCTCACTCCTGCAGTTGCCCCTGACCCTGATCTGGGCTTTATTTTTTTTTGCCTCCCCCTCAACCCTAATCCCCTTGCCCCTGCCAGAAGTATGCCCCCCCCACTGCCTACTTACTTCTCCCATTCTCTCCTACCAGCTGTACTCAGTGGCATCCTACTTACCCTAGATTTTGGCCTCTGCCTGCACTTTTTTGCTGAACCCTGCTCATTCTTTGTTCACAGTACAGCTTTGCCGCCTTCTCCACTTTATTGTGCATTTTGTTCTTGTTGTTACTATTATTGTTAACTCGTACTGTTTTTATTAGCGTAAACGTTTTGTTGTGACTTACTGCTGTACTCACCTCTTCACTCTACCCCTAGGACGCATCTGGCAACAAGCTAGTTCAGTTAAGTGTCTCCTTCCTGTGAAATCATTTGAAATAAATGAATAAATAATAAATAGGTGCGGAGCGTGTGGGAGTCTACAAGGATCCTCCATCATTACTTGTCCACACCAATGGATGCAGCAAAAGGGTTCAGGCACAGTAACGATTGCCACACTTTTGTGTGCCACAGGTACCAATGGATGTCCAGATGCCATGCCATGGGATTTTTCAAATATATAAACATGCCCATACAGACATGGGTAATGGCATATTGTTTGCCTCTGACTCCAGAGGGCTACAACAGTGATCTGGGGACACCAGTTTAAGCCCAGGAATGACAGGACCAATCAGGAGGTAGCCTGTCCTCACATGATTAGTTCAGCCAGTTAGTGAATAGGGTGGGTTAGATGGAGCCCAAGTCAAGTTAAGAATTCCATAAAATGTAGTTCCCATAAAAATAACCTGTGAAATTGGACCAGTCGGAGGATTCCTTTGGCAGAGAACCTTCCCTTGTAACTGGATCAGCCAACAGACACTAGAGCTTGGTGAGTGGAATGCCTGTAGTGTTCCAGCACTATTTCAGATCAACCAGACTAACTGACTGATATAGAGACATATGAGATTACTTCAGCTCGGATTGGTGGGTAGTTTGCCATCTGAGTTCCTTGCCTGTGACTCAGAAACAGTTTCGGAGCCTGACTGCTGAATTGCCTGTCTAGGTCTTCAGCCATCAGAGCAGAGGTTGCCTTATAAAAGCTGCAATTCCATGTAAGAGAAGTTAACCAGCTTTTCTCAAAACCTGCTGCAGGGATTTGTCCCTGTAGAGGGCCCTGCAAACACCAATAACTTGAGTGACGGCCTGCCTTAGGGTCGATGAAGAGGATAGTCCCCTACAGGGGTAAAGGCAACCAATGGGGATCATATGGAGTTTCATCATGGCCCACACCCTTTGCTACTGAAGCTCATTAGATCTTCCACACCTTTAACTGAGCCATTCTGCAGAATAAAAGTGGAAGCTGACCCACAGACAAGGCTGCATCATTGGAGTGTACTGACCAGGGCCAGACCCTGCATCTCCTATAAATAGAAAGACTGGGTAAGACCTGCATGATTGTAGAAGTGCCCTGAAACAGTGGTCCAGCATTTCCTTTAGAGACTTTTGTTTAAATGATTGAGGTTCCTTTCCACAAAACCGACCAGGATACATTTCACTTGAGCGTATCCCCGCTGCAGCACTGGGCATCTGCAGCCCCTACCCACTGTGCACAACTAGCTGCACAGCTTTTTGTGGGAGTGGGGGTGGGAGGTACATAGATACATAGGCAGTGTCGGCAGATAAGGGCCTATGGCCCACCTAGTCTGCCCATTTGAGCTTGTAAGTTCAGTTTGTTTTCCTAGAAGTCTATTTCCCCTTACCCCTGACCTCTAGAATTCCTTTATGTCTATCCCATGCATTCTTAAATCCGTGATTGTTTCAGCTCCCACCACTTCCTCTGGCAGGGTGTTCCACTTGTCCACCACCGTTCTGTGAAGAAATTCTTTCTCATGTTTCCTCTGAATCGTCCTCCTCCAACTTCATCCCATGCCTCTAGTCCTGAAACATCTTTTCACTTAAAATAGTGTTTTCCTGCACCCTGTTCCTCCTGTAAGATACTTGTATGTCTCTATCATATCCCTCTCTCCCTCCTCTCCTCCAGGGAGTACATGTTCAGTTCCTTCAACCTGTCTTCATAGGACTTGTGATGCAACCCATGCACAATCTTTGTTGCCCTCCTCTGAACCTTCTCTACCTGTCTATGTCCTTACGTAGGTATGGTCTCCAGAACTGTACACTGTACTCCAGGTGGGGCCTCACTAGTGTCTTGTATAGCGGAATTATGACCTCCCTTTTCCTGCTGGTGATGCCCCTGCCTATACATCCCAGCATCCTATTTGCTTTACCTGATGCCTTGTCACACTGTTTCCCTACCTTGAGGTCATCAGAGATGACAACCCCAAGATCCCTTTCCTGCTTGGTGCATGCTATATCCTCACCCCCCCAACTGATATATTGTGCCAGGGTTTTTGTGCCCCATATGCATTATCTTGCACTTCTTTGCATTGAATTTCAACTGCCAAACCCTTGACCATTCTTAAAGTTTCTGCAGGTCCCTTCTCATTCTGTCTACACCCTCTGGTGTGTCTACTCTGTTACAGAGCTTTGTGTCATCAGCGAACAGTGAAATTCTGCCTTCTAGATCCTGTGCAATGTCACTGATGAAGATGTTGAATAGGACCGGTCCCAGCACTGATCCCTGTGGTACCCCACTGGTCACTCTTCCCTCTGTGGAGTGACAGCCATTTACCACCACCCTCTGTGTCCTGCCACCCAGCCAGTTACCTACCCACCACACTACTGTCCTGCCCACACCCATATTCCCCAGTTTGTGTAATAGTCTTCTATGTGGCACAGTGTCAAAGGCCTTGCTGAAGTCCAGATAGGCCATGTCCACTGCCCTCCCTGATCCACCTCCCTAGTCACCCAGTCAAAAATTCAATGAGGTTGGTCTGACATGACCTCCCCTGGTGAAACCATGCTGCCTTGGGTCCTGTAGTCCATTGACAACCAGATGTTCCACCAATCTCTCCTTCAGTAGTGCTTCCATGATCTTTCCCACTACCGGGTGTGAGGCTAACTGGTCTGTAGTTCCTGCTTCCTCTTTGTTCCCACTTTGTATAAGGGGACTACATCTGCTGTCCTCCAGTCTTTGGGTACCTCCTGTTTCCAGTGATTGGCTGAACAGGATAGCCAGAGGTTCAGCCACCACCTCTTAGTTCTTTAAGGACCCTGGGTGCACCCCATCTGTCCCATTGCTTTATCAGCTCTTACTTCCAGTTCCTTCAGGACCCTTTCTCGTTAAAGGACTTGTGTCCATTTCTGCACCATTCTCACCCCTTGTACTCCTTCAGACCCATTACCCCTCTTCCTTAGTAAAGACTGAGCAGAAATACCTGTTCAATATGTCAGCTTTACTGTTGTCATCCTCCACGCTCCCATCCTCCCCTTCAGTCTCACTATCCCTCCTTTGTCCTTCTTTCACTTATGTACCTGTAAAAGGTTTTGTCCCCTTTAACCACTGATTTTGCAATGTGTTCTTCTGTCTGAGCTTTGGCTTCCTTACTGACTTCCTGCCTCCCTTTGTTTCTCCTGGTACTTCTCCTATCCCCTCTGCCTGTGTCTTTTTGTATTGCCTGAATGCAATCTTTTGGCTTTCACTTTCTTTGCTACCTCTTTGGAAAACCATAATGGTCTCCTCTGTCTTTTTCTTCTGCTAACCTGTTTAATGCATAATTCTGTTGTTCTTATAATCCCCATTTTAAATACTGCCCACTGTTCCTCAATCCCTGATTCCTGTCCCATTCCCTAATGCCTCTTTCAAGTATCTCCCATTTTCCCAAAGTCTGCCCCCTAAAATCCAGGATCGTGTTTTTGTGTGGTTTGGTTCTGCTCTTTCTGTGATTTCAAACCACAATGACTGGTGGTCACTGTTACCCAGGTGCTCCCCCACTGTTACCCCCATCACACTGTCCCTGTTTGTGAGCACAAGGTCCAGTATTGCCTTCGCCGAGTTGGTTCCATGACCAGTTGCTTGAGGAAGGCACCCTGAAAGGAGTCCAGGATAAATCTGCTCCTAGTTGATGCTGCTGCTGGGATGCTCCAGTCCACGTCTGGTATATTGAAGTCTCCAACCAGTACTACCTCACCCTTGTCTGCCATCCTTTGGATGGCTAGCATCAGCTCCTATCTGTTTCTTCCTCCTGGCTGGTGGTCTATAGACCACACTTGTGCGGATGGCTGGCCCCATTTTCCTTTCCAGCTTAACCCACAGTATCTCTCCCCCATTTTGTTCCTCCTGGATCTGTGTGGCCCTTATGTCATTTTTCACATACAGTGCCACTCCTCCTCCCTTCCTGCCTGCTCTGTCTCTTCTGAATACGTTGTAGCCAGGTATGGCCATCTCCCAGTCATGGTTATCATTACACCAGGTTTCAGTGATGGCCACAATGTCCAGGTCTGACTGTACCATGACAGCCTCCAGATCTTCCATCTTGTTGCTAAGGCTCCTGGCATTTGCACATGGCTTTCCATGATTTGACCTCCTAGACTGCTTCACTGTTCTCTCCAGCCCTTCCTTGGTTGTCATTTATCCCTGTTCTCCTTGCTGTCTGCCCTTCTGCTGAATTTTGCCCCTTTTCTGTTATCCACCTTTTGGACACTAATCTCCATCTTTTACACTGCTTTGCAGAGATAGCCACTCCTCTGGTTCACTGGTTCCATTACTATGTGGGGTGAGCAGCAGGGTACCATCCTTGCTGGCCTCACACTTTGCTAGTTTAAATGCTTGTCAATGTAGCATTTAAACTTATCATTGAGGCTTGGATTCCCTCCAGGATGGATGCAGGCCGTCAGGCTTGAATAAACCTCCATCCCTCCAGATGGGTCCCCAGTCACCAATGAATCCAAACCCTTCCTCACAGCACCAGTCTCTTCAACCATGAGTTAAAGTTCCTGGTGCATGCACTCTATGCTCTCCTTGCCTCTCACAGGTAGTACTTCTGAGAAAGTGACAGAAGTAGCTACTTGCTTGAGACCCTCCCAGTTTCCTAAACTCTTCCTGAACTTCCTTTGCTCCCCATTTGCCAAGTCATTAGTACCTAGGTGGATAATGACATCCAGCTCACCCTCCTGTCTTGCCTTCCCAGTGATCCCCAGTATCTTCCTTCCATCCCTCCATGCCGTGGCACCTGGTAGGCACCTCACCTCCCTGTCCTCCCCTCCTGTGTTCCTAGCTGGATCCCTCTTATGATGGAGTCCCCACCAGGATTCGCTTCCTCCTCCTCTGGGTCCACTGCTTTCCCCACTGAGGTCACCTCCTTGCCTAACCTCCACATCCTTTCCTTCCACTTCCTGGTACCTCTATTTGGTTGTCCTCATTTGCCAGTGTGGCATAGATTCTTGAGAGGAATAGGATCTGGGATGTGCCTCTGCCTGACTGCTCTAACCCTCCCTGAGCCCACTGTCATCCAAGTGCTCCTCGTTCTCGGCATCCTTTGAGGCAGCTGCATTGGACTGGGTGGTTCCTGGACAGGGTGATGGTACTCTGACCCAGTTTACTTCGCTCTGAGTCTGGCTACCTCATCCCAGTCCCGAGAGATGCATGCAGATATGGCAGCACCTCAGTGTCCAGAAGGTCTGCCTGAATATGGCTGCCCCACAGCCACTGCATTGCACCACTCTCCACATTATACTGCAATTCCACTTATCTGCTAATGAAGCTCTCTTAGTTCTCTTTTATTTATTTACAGTACTAAAATCCTGTAACTGATCCTCAGATATATATTTTTTAAGGAAAAGAAACCAATAAATAAATAAATGAGTCAAAACACTTGTATTGCTGAAGGTGGTCTTCTTCCCCTTATGCCCTCCTACTTCACACCTCTTACTATACCCTGTGTTTAGCTCCTGTCAATCAGATTTATCAGGGCATATAATTAAGAGTTGGGAAGAGTGGGAGGGAGGTAAAATTGCAGCAATTAAAGACAGCACAGAATTACACCACCACTATTTTTAAATTTTCAAGCCCAAAAACAATTATAAGTAAAGACAACACAGAAAGAAAGTATAGTGTCACTACAAGCCTACAATCTAAGTTTAAAAGAAAAATACCAGTTACCAGTTACTCTGAAGCACTGAATTGAATATGTTTCTTCCTTCACCTTCTGGCTTCTTCTGAGAAGATGAACTTCTGTTTGCTGCTTTAACTGTGACTAAGCCCCACCCAGTTATCTCGTAGCTGAGGTCAGAGGCCAGACAATTAACACCCTTCACCCAGCTACAGGACAGTCAGACAAGCCAAGATAAAATTTGCAGCAATTAAAGACAGCACAGAATTACACCACCACTATTTTTTAAATTTTCAACAGCCCAAAAACAATTATAAGTAAAGACAACACAGAAAGAAAGTATAGTGTCACTACAAGCCTACAATCTAAGTTTAAAAGAAAAATACCAGTTACCAGTTACTCTGAAGCACTGAATTGAATATGTTTCCTTCCTTCACCTTCTGGCTTCTTCTGAGAAGATGAACTTCTGTTTGCTGCTTTAACTGTGACTAAGCCCACCTCCAGTTATCACGTAGCTGAGGTCAGAGGCCAGACAATTAACACCCTTCACCCAGCTACAGGACAGTCAGACAAGCCAAGATAAAATTTGCAGCAATTAAAGACAGCACAGAATTACACCACCACTATTTTTTAAATTTTCAACAGCCCAAAAACAATTATAAGTAAAGACAACACAGAAAGAAAGTATAGTGTCACTACAAGCCTACAATCTAAGTTTAAAAGAAAAATACCAGTTACCAGTTACTCTGAAGCACTGAATTGAATGTTTCCTTCCTTCACCTTCTGGCTTCTTCTGAGAAGATGAACTTCTGTTTGCTGCTTTAACTGTGACTAAGCCCCACCTTCAGTTATCATGTAGCTGAGGTCAGAGGCCAGACAATTAACACCCTTCACCCAGCTACAGGACAGTCAGACAAGCCAAGATAAAATTTGCACAATTAAAGACAGCACAGAATTACACCACCACTATTTTTAAATTTTCAACAGCCCAAAAACAATTATAAGTAAAGACAACACAGAAAGAAAGTATAGTGTCACTACAAGCCTACAATCTAAGTTTAAAAGAAAAATACCAGTTACTCTGAAGCACTGAATTGAATATGTTTCCTTCCTTCACCTTCTGGCTTCTTCTGAGAAGATGAACTTCTGTTTGCTGCTTTAACTGTGACTAAGCCCCACCTCCAGTTATCTCGTAGCTGAGGTCAGAGGCCAGACAATTAACACCCTTCACCCAGCTACAGGACAGTCAGACAAGCCAAGATAAAATTTGCAGCAATTAAAGACAGCACAGAATTACACCACCACTATTTTTTAAATTTTCAATAGCCCAAAAACAATTATAAGTAAAGACAACACAGAAAGAAAGTATAGTGTCACTACAAGCCTACAATCTAAGTTTAAAAGAAAAATACCAGTTACCAGTTACTCTGAAGCACTGAATTGAATATGTTTCCTTCCTTCACCTTCTGGCTTCTTCTGAGAAGATGAACTTCTGTTTGCTGCTTTAACACTGACTAAGCCCCACCTCCAGTTATCACGTAGCTGAGGTCAGAGGCCAGACAATTAACACCCTTCACCCAGCTACAGGACAGTCAGACAAGCCAAGATAAAATTTGCAGCAATTAAAGACAGCACAGAATTACACCACCACTATTTTTTAAATTTTCAACAGCCCAAAAACAATTATAAGTAAAGACAACACAGAAAAGAAGTATAGTGTCACTACAAGCCTACAATCTAAGTTTAAAAGAAAAATACCAGTTACCAGTTACTCTGAAGCACTGAATTGAATATGTTTCCTTCCTTCACCTTCTGGCTTCTTCTGAGAAGATGAACTTCTGTTTGCTGCTTTAACTGTGACTAAGCCCCACCTCCAGTTATCTCAGTAGCTGAGGTCAGAGGCCAGACAATTAACACCCTTCACCCAGCTACAGGACAGTCAGACAAGCCAAGATAAAATTTGCAGCAATTAAAGACAGCACAGAATTACACCACCACTATTTTTTAAATTTTCAACAGCCCAAAAACAATTATAAGTAAAGACAACACAGAAAGAAAGTATAGTGTCACTACAAGCCTACAATCTAAGTTTAAAAGAAAAATACCAGTTACCAGTTACTCTGAAGCACTGAATTGAATGTTTCCTTCAACCTTCTGGCTTCTTCTGAGAAGATGAACTTCTGTTTGCTGCTTTAACTGTGACTAAGCCCCACCTCCAGTTATCTCGTAGCTGAGGTCAGAGGCCAGACAATTAACACCCTTCACCCAGCTACAGGACAGTCAGACAAGCCAAGATAAAATTTGCAGCAATTAAAGACAGCACAGAATTACACCACCACTATTTTTTAAATTTTCAATAGCCCAAAAACAATTATAAGTAAAGACAACACAGAAAGAAAGTATAGTGTCACTACAAGCCTACAATCTAAGTTTAAAAGAAAAATACCAGTTACTCTGAAGCACTGAATTGAATATGTTTCCTTCCTTCACCTTCTGGCTTCTTCTGAGAAGATGAACTTCTGTTTGCTGCTTTAACTGTGACTAAGCCCCACCTCCAGTTATCATGTAGCTGAGGTCAGAGGCCAGACAATTAACACCCTTCACCCAGCTACAGGACAGTCAGACAAGCCAAGATAAAATTTGCAGCAATTAAAGACAGCACAGAATTACACCACCACTATTTTTTAAATTTTCAACAGCCCAAAACAATTATAAGTAAAGACAACACAGAAAGAAAGTATAGTGTCACTACAAGCTACAATCTAAGTTTAAAAGAAAATACCAGTTACTCTGAAGCACTGAATTGAATATGTTTCCTTCCTTCACCTTCTGGCTTCTTCTGAGAAGATGAACTTCTGTTTGCTGCTTTAACTGTGACTAAGCCCCACCTCCAGTTATCCGTAGCTGGAGGTCAGAGGCCAGACAATTAACACCCTTCACCCAGCTACAGGACAGTCAGACAAGCCAAGATAAAATTTGCAGCAATTAAAGACAGCACAGAATTACACCACCACTATTTTTTAAATTTTCAACAGCCCAAAAACAATTATAAGTAAAGACAACACAGAAAGAAAGTATAGTGTCACTACAAGCCTACAATCTAAGTTTAAAAGAAAAATACCAGTTACCAGTTACTCTGAAGCACTGAATTGAATATGTTTCCTTCACCTTCTGGCTTCTTCTGAGAAGATGAACTTCTGTTTGCTGCTTTAACTGTGACTAAGCCCCACCTCCAGTTATCACGTAGCTGAGGTCAGAGGCCAGACAATTAACACCCTTCACCCAGCTACAGGACAGTCAGACAAGCCAAGATAAAATTTGCAGCAATTAAAGACAGCACAGAATTACACCACCACTATTTTTTAAATTTTCAATAGCCCAAAAACAATTATAAGTAAAGACAACACAGAAAGAAAGTATAGTGTCACTACAAGCCTACAATCTAAGTTTAAAAGAAAAATACCAGTTACCAGTTACTCTGAAGCACTGAATTGAATATGTTTCCTTCCTTCACCTTCTGGCTTCTTCTGAGAAGATGAACTTCTGTTTGCTGCTTTAACTGTGACTAAGCCCCACCTCCAGTTATCACGTAGCTGAGGTCAGAGGCCAGACAATTAACATCCTTCACCCAGCTACAGGACAGTCAGACAAGCCAAGATAAAATTTGCAGCAATTAAAGACAGCACAGAATTACACCACCACTATTTTTTAAATTTTCAACAGCCCAAAAACAATTATAAGTAAAGACAACACAGAAAGAAAGTATAGTGTCACTACAAGCCTACAATCTAAGTTTAAAAGAAAAATACCAGTTACCAGTTACTCTGAAGCACTGAATTGAATATGTTTCCTTCCTTCACCTTCTGGCTTCTTCTGAGAAGATGAACTTCTGTTTGCTGCTTTAACTGTGACTAAGCCCCACCTCCAGTTATCACGTAGCTGGAGGTCAGAGGCCAGACACCAACAACCTTCACCCAGCTACAGGACAGTCAGACAAGCCAAGATAAAATTTGCAGCAATTAAAGACAGCACAGAATTACACCACCACTATTTTTAAATTTTCAACAGCCCAAAAACAATTATAAGTAAAGACAACACAGAAAGAAAGTATAGTGTCACTACAAGCCTCACAATCTAAGTTTAAAAGAAAAATACCAGTTACCAGTTACTCTGAAGCACTGAATTGAATATGTTTCCTTCCTTCACCTTCTGGCTTCTTCTGAGAAGATGAACTTCTGTTTGCTGCTTTAACTGTGACTAGCCCACCTCCAGTTATCACGTAGCTGAGGTCAGAGGCCAGACAATTAACATCCTTCACCCAGCTACAGGACAGTCAGACAAGCCAAGATAAAATTTGCAGCAATTAAAGACAGCACAGAATTACACCACCACTATTTTTAAATTTTCAACAGCCCAAAAACAATTATAAGTAAAGACAACACAGAAAGAAAGTATAGTGTCACTATAGCCTACAATCTAAGTTTAAAAGAAAATACCAGTTACCAGTTACTCTGAAGCACTGAATTGAATATGTTTCCTTCCTTCACCTTCTGGCTTCTTCTGAGAAGATGAACTTCTGTTTGCTGCTTTAACTGTGACTAAGCCCCACCTCCAGTTATCACGTAGCTGAGGTCAGAGGCCAGACAATTAACACCCTTCACCCAGCTACAGGACAGTCAGACAAGCCAAGATAAAATTTGCAGCAATTAAAGACAGCACAGAATTACACCACCACTATTTTTTAAATTTTCAACAGCCCAAAAACAATTATAAGTAAAGACAACACAGAAAGAAAGTATAGTGTCACTACAAGCCTACAATCTAAGTTTAAAAGAAAAATACCAGTTACCAGCTACTCTGAAGCACTGAATTGAATGTTTCCTTCCTTCACCTTCTGGCTTCTTCTGAGAAGATGAACTTCTGTTTGCTGCTTTAACTGTGACTAAGCCCCACCTTCAGTTATCACATAGCTGAGGTCAGAGGCCAGACAATTAACACCCTTCACCCAGCTACAGGACAGTCAGACAAGCCAAGATAAATTTGCAGCAATTAAAGACAGCACAGAATTACACCACCACTATTTTTAAATTTTCAATAGCCCAAAACAATTATAAGTAAAGACAACACAGAAAGAAAGTATAGTGTCACTCAAGCCTACAATCTAAGTTTAAAGAAAAATACCAGTTACTCTGAAGCACTGAATTGAATATGTTTCTTCCTTCACCTTCTGGCTTCTTCTGAGAAGATGAACTTGTTTGCTGCTTTAACTGTGACTAAGCCCACCTCCAGTTATCAGAGCTGAGGTCAGAGGCCAGACAATTAACACCCTTCACCCAGCTACAGGACAGTCAGACAAGCCAAGATAAAATTTGCAGCAATTAAAGACAGCACAGAATTACACCACCACTATTTTTTAAATTTTCAACAGCCCAAAAACAATTATAAGTAAAGACAACACAGAAAGAAAGTATAGTGTCACTACAAGCCTACAATCTAAGTTTAAAAGAAAAATACCAGTTACTCTGAAGCACTGAATTGAATATGTTTCCTTCCTTCACCTTCTGGCTTCTTCTGAGAAGATGAACTTCTGTTTGCTGCTTTAACTGTGACTAAGCCCCACCTCCAGTTATCCAGTAGCTGAGGTCAGAGGCCGGACAATTAACACCCTTCACCCAGCTACAGGACAGTCAGACAAGCCAAGATAAAATTTGCAGCAATTAAAGACAGCACAGAATTACACCACCACTATTTTTTAAATTTTCAACAGCCCAAAAACAATTATAAGTAAAGACAACACAGAAAGAAAGTATAGTGTCACTACAAGCCTACAATCTAAGTTTAAAAGAAAAATACGGTTACCAGTTACTCTGAAGCACTGAATTGAATATGTTCCTTCACCTTCTGGCTTCTTCTGAGAAGATGAACTTCTGTTTGCTGCTTTAACTGTGACTAAGCCCCACCTCCAGTTATCTCGTAGCTGAGGTCAGAGGCCAGACAATTAACACCCTTCACCCAGCTACAGGACAGTCAGACAAGCCAAGATAAAATTTGCAGCAATTAAAGACAGCACAGAATTACACCACCACTATTTTTTAAATTTTCAATAGCCCAAAACAATTATAAGTAAAGACAACACAGAAAGAAAGTATAGTGTCACTACAAGCCTACAATCTAAGTTTAAAAGAAAAATACCAGTTACCAGTTACTCTGAAGCACTGAATTGAATATGTTTCCTTCCTTCACCTTCTGGCTTCTTCTGAGAAGATGAACTTCTGTTTGCTGCTTTAACTGTGACTAAGCCCCACCTCCAGTTATCACGTAGCTGAGGTCAGAGGCCAGACAATTAACATCCTTCACCCAGCTACAGGACAGTCAGACAAGCCAAGATAAAATTTGCAGCAATTAAAGACAGCACAGAATTACACCACCACTATTTTTAAATTTCAACAGCCCAAAAACAATTATAAGTAAAGACAACACAGAAAGAAAGTATAGTGTCACTACAAGCCTACAATCTAAGTTTAAAAGAAAATACAGTTACCAGTTACTCTGAAGCACTGAATTGAATATGTTTCCTTCCTTCACCTTCTGGCTTCTTCTGAGAAGATGAACTTCTGTTTGCTGCTTTAACTGTGACTAAGCCCCACCTCCAGTTATCACGTAGCTGAGGTCAGAGGCCAGACAATTAACAACCTTCACCCAGCTACAGGACAGTCAGACAAGCCAAGATAAAATTTGCAGCAATTAAAGACAGCACAGAATTACACCACCACTATTTTTTAAATTTTCAACAGCCCAAAAACAATTATAAGTAAAGACAACACAGAAAGAAAGTATAGTGTCACTACAAGCCTACAATCTAAGTTTAAAAGAAAAATACCAGTTACCAGTTACTCTGAAGCACTGAATTGAATATGTTTCCTTCCTTCACCTTCTGGCTTCTTCTGAGAAGATGAACTTCTGTTTGCTGCTTTAACTGTGACTAAGCCCCACCTCCCAGTTATCACGTAGCTGAGGTCAGAGGCCAGACAATTAACATCCTTCACCCAGCTACAGGACAGTCAGACAAGCCAAGATAAAATTTGCAGCAATTAAAGACAGCACAGAATTACACCACCACTATTTTTTAAATTTTCAACAGCCCAAAAACAATTATAAGTAAAGACAACACAGAAAGAAAGTATAGTGTCACTACAAGCCTACAATCTAAGTTTAAAAGAAAAATACCAGTTACCAGTTACTCTGAAGCACTGAATTGAATATGTTTCCTTCCTTCACCTTCTGGCTTCTTCTGAGAAGATAAACTTCTGTTTGCTGCTTTAACTGTGACTAAGCCCCACCTTCAGTTATCACGTAGCTGAGGTCAGAGGCCAGACAATTAACACCCTTCACCCAGCTACAGGACAGTCAGACAAGCCAAGATAAAATTTGCAGCAATTAAAGACAGCACAGAATTACACCACCACTATTTTTAAATTTCAACAGCCCAAAACAATTATAAGTAAAGACAACACAGAAAGAAAGTATAGTGTCACTACAAGCCTACAATCTAAGTTTAAAAGAAAAATACCAGTTACCAGTTACTCTGAAGCACTGAATTGAATATGTTTCCTTCCTTCACCTTCTGGCTTCTTCTGAGAAGATGAACTTCTGTTTGCTGCTTTAACTGTGACTAAGCCCCACCTCCAGTTATCACGTAGCTGAGGTCAGAGGCCAGACAATTAACACCCTTCACCCAGCTACAGGACAGTCAGACAAGCCAAGATAAAATTTGCAGCAATTAAAGACAGCACAGAATTACACCACCACTATTTTTTAAATTTTCAACAGCCCAAAACAATTATAAGTAAAGACAACACAGAAAGAAAGTATAGTGTCACCACAAGCCTACAATCTAAGTTTAAAAGAAAAATACCAGTTACCAGTTACTCTGAAGCACTGAATTGAATGTTTCTTCCTTCACCTTCTGGCTTCTTCTGAGAAGATGAACTTCTGTTTGCTGCTTTAACTGTGACTGAGCCCCACCTCCAGTTATCTCGTAGCTGAGGTCAGAGGCCAGACATGCTACCCTTCTCACCCAGCTACAGGACAGTCAGACAAGCCAAGATAAAATTTGCAGCAATTAAAGACAGCACAGAATTACACCACCACTATTTTTAAATTTTCAACAGCCCAAAAACAATTATAAGTAAAGACAACACAGAAAGAAAGTATAGTGTCACTACAAGCCTACAATCTAAGTTTAAAAGAAAATACGTCAGTTACTCTGAAGCACTGAATTGAATATGTTTCCTTCCTTCACCTTCTGGCTTCTTCTGAGAAGATGAACTTCTGTTTGCTGCTTTAACTGTGACTAAGCCCCACCTCCAGTTATCTAAGTAGCTGAGGTCAGAGGCCAGACAATTAACACCTTCACCCAGCTACAGGACAGTCAGACAAGCCAAGAAAAAATTTGCTGCAATTAAAGACAGCACAGAATTACACCACCACTATGTTTTAAATTTTCAATAGCCCAAAAATAATTATAAGTAAAGACAACACAGAAAGAAAGTATAGTGTCACTACAAGCCTACAATCTAAGTTTAAAAGAAAAATACCAGTTACCAGTTACTCTGAAGCACTGAATTGAATATGTTTCCTTCCTTCACCTTCTGGCTTCTTCTCAGAAGATGAACTTCTGTTTGCTGCTTTAACTGTGACTAAGCCCCACCTCCAGTTATCACGTAGCTGAGGTCAGAGGCCAGACAATTAACACCCTTCACCCAGCTACAGGACAGTCAGACAAGCCAAGATAAAATTTGCAGCAATTAAAGACAGCACAGAATTACACCACCACTATTTTTAAATTTTCAACAGCCCAAAACAATTATAAGTAAAGACAACACAGAAAGAAAGTATAGTGTCACTACAAGCCTACAATCTAAGTTTAAAGAAAAATACAGTTACCAGTTACTCTGAAGCACTGAATTGAATATGTTTCCTTCCTTCACCTTCTGGCTTCTTCTGAGAAGATGAACTTCTGTTTGCTGCTTTAACTGTGACTAAGCCCACCTTCAGTTACCTGTAGCTGAGGTCAGAGGCCAGACACCAACACCTCTTCACCCAGCTACAGGACAGTCAGACAAGCCAAGATAAAATTTGCAGCAATTAAAGACAGCACAGAATTATACACCAATTAATTTTTTAAATTTTCAACAGCCCAAAAACAATTATAAGTAAAGACAACACAGAAAGAAAGTATAGTGTCACTACAAGCCTACAATCTAAGTTTAAAAGAAAATACCAGTTACCAGTTACTCTGAAGCACTCAGATTGAATGTTTCTTCCTTCACCTTCTGCTTCTTCTGAGAAGATGAACTTCTGTTTGCTGCTTTAACTGTGACTAAGCCCCACCTCCAGTTATCTCGTAGCTGAGGTCAGAGGCCAGACAATTAACACCCTTCACCCAGCTACAGGACAGTCAGACAAGCCAAGATAAAATTTGCAGCAATTAAAGACAGCACAGAATTACACCACCACTATTTTTTAAATTTTCAATAGCCCAAAAACAATTATAAGTAAAGACAACACAGAAAGAAAGTATAGTGTCACTACAAGCCTACAATCTAAGTTTAAAAGAAAAATACCAGTTACCGATTACTCTGAAGCACTGAATTGAATATGTTTCCTTCCTTCACCTTCTGGCTTCTTCTGAGAAGATGAACTTCTGTTTGCTGCTTTAACTGTGACTAAGCCCCACCTCCAGTTATCATGTAGCTGAGGTCAGAGGCCAGACAATTAACACCCTTCACCCAGCTACAGGACAGTCAGACAAGCCAAGATAAAATTTGCAGCAATTAAAGACAGCACAGAATTACACCACCACTATTTTTTAAATTTTCAACAGCCCAAAAACAATTATAAGTAAAGACAACACAGAAAGAAAGTATAGTGTCACTACAAGCCTACAATCTAAGTTTAAAAGAAAAATACCAGTTACCAGTTACTCTGAAGCACTGAATTGAATATGTTTCCTTCCTTCACCTTCTGGCTTCTTCTGAGAAGATGAACTTCTGTTTGCTGCTTTAACTGTGACTAAGCCCCACCTCCAGTTATCCCGTAGCTGAGGTCAGAGGCCAGACAATTAACAACCTTCACCCAGCTACAGGACAGTCAGACAAGCCAAGATAAAATTTGCAGCAATTAAAGACAGCACAGAATTACACCACCACTATTTTTTAAATTTTCAACAGCCCAAAAACAATTATAAGTAAAGACAACACAGAAAGAAAGTATAGTGTCACTACAAGCCTACAATCTAAGTTTAAAAGAAAAATACCAGTTACCAGTTACTCTGAAGCACTGAATTGAATATGTTTCCTTCACCTTCTGGCTTCTTCTGAGAAGATGAACTTCTGTTTGCTGCTTTAACTGTGACTAAGCCCCACCTCCAGTTATCTCGTAGCTGAGGTCAGAGGCCAGACAATTAACACCTTCACCCAGCTACAGGACAGTCAGACAAGCCAAGATAAAATTTGCAGCAATTAAAGACAGCACAGAATTACACCACCACTATTTTTAAATTTTCAACAGCCCAAAACAATTATAAGTAAAGACAACACAGAAAGAAAGTATAGTGTCACTACAAGCCTACAATCTAAGTTTAAAGAAAATACAGTTACCAGTTACTCTGAAGCACTGAATTGAATATGTTTCCTTCCTTCACCTTCTGGCTTCTTCTGAGAAGATGAACTTCTGTTTGCTGCTTTAACTGTGACTAAGCCCCACCTCCAATTCTAAGCTGAGGTCAGAGGCCAGACAATTAACACCTTCACCCAGCTACAGGACAGTCAGACAAGCCAAGATAAAATTTGCAGCAATTAAAGACAGCACAGAATTACACCACCACTATTTTTAAATTTTCAACAGCCCAAAAACAATTATAAGTAAAGACAACACAGAAAGAAAGTATAGTGTCACTACAAGCCTACAATCTAAGTTTAAAAGAAAAATACCAGTTACCAGTTACTCTGAAGCACTGAATTGAATATGTTTCCTTCCTTCACCTTCTGGCTTCTTCTGAGAAGATGAACTTCTGTTTGCTGCTTTAACTGTGACTAAGCCCCACCTCCAGTTATCACGTAGCTGAGGTCAGACGCCAGACAATTAACACCCTTCACCCAGCTACAGGACAGTCAGACAAGCCAAGATAAAATTTGCAGCAATTAAAGACAGCACAGAATTACACCACCACTATTTTTAAATTTTCAACAGCCCAAAAACAATTATAAGTAAAGACAACACAGAAAGAAAGTATAGTGTCACTACAAGCCTACAATCTAAGTTTAAAAGAAAAATACCAGTTACCAGTTACTCTGAAGCACTGAATTGAATATGTTTCCTTCCTTCACCTTCTGGCTTCTTCTGAGAAGATGAACTTCTGTTTGCTGCTTTAACTCTGACTAAGCCCCACCTCCAGTTATCACGTAGCTGAGGTCAGAGGCCAGACAATTAACATCCTTCACCCAGCTACAGGACAGTCAGACAAGCCAAGATAAAATTTGCAGCAATTAAAGACAGCACAGAATTACACCACCACTATTTTTTAAATTTTCAACAGCCCAAACACAATTATAAGTAAAGACAACACAGAAAGATAGTATAGTGTCACTACAAGCCTACAATCTAAGTTTAAAAGAAAAATACCAGTTACCAGTTACTCTGAAGCACTGAATTGAATATGTTTCCTTCCTTCACCTTCTGGCTTCTTCTGAGAAGATAAACTTCTGTTAGCTGCTTTAACTGTGACTAAGCCCCACCTCCAGTTATCACGTAGCTGAGGTCAGAGGCCAGACAATTAACACCCTTCACCCAGCTACAGGACAGTCAGACAAGCCAAGATAAAATTTGCAGCAATTAAAGACAGCACAGAATTACACCACCACTATTTTTTAAATTTTCAACAGCCCAAAAACAATTATAAGTAAAGACAACACAGAAAGAAAGTATAGTGTCACTACAAGCCTACAATCTAAGTTTAAAAGAAAAATACCAGTTACCAGTTACTCTGAAGCACTGAATTGAATATGTTTCCTTCCTTCACCTTCTGGCTTCTTCTGAGAAGATGAACTTCTGTTTGCTGCTTTAACTGTGACTAAGTCCCACCTCCAGTTATCACGTAGCTGAGGTCAGAGGCCAGACAATTAACACCCTTCACCCAGCTACAGGACAGTCAGACAAGCCAAGATAAAATTTGCAGCAATTAAAGACAGCACAGAATTACACCACCACTATTTTTTAAATTTTCAACAGCCCAAAAACAATTATAAGTAAAGACAACACAGAAAGAAAGTATAGTGTCACTACAAGCCTACAATCTAAGTTTAAAAGAAAAATACCAGTTACCAGTTACTCTGAAGCACTGAATTGAATATGTTTCCTTCCTTCACCTTCTGGCTTCTTCTGAGAAGATGAACTTCTGTTTGCTGCTTTAACTGTGACTAAGCCCCACCTCCAGTTATCTCGTAGCTGAGGTCAGAGGCCAGACAATTAACACCCTTCACCCAGCTACAGGACAGTCAGACAAGCCAAGATAAAATTTGCAGCAATTAAAGACAGCACAGAATTACACCACCACTATTTTTTAAATTTTCAACAGCCCAAAAACAATTATAAGTAAAGACAACACAGAAAGAAAGTATAGTGTCACTACAAGCCTACAATCTAAGTTTAAAAGAAAAATACCAGTTACCAGTTACTCTGAAGCACTGAATTGAATATATTTCCTTCCTTCACCTTCTGGCTTCTTCTGAGAAGATGAACTTCTGTTTGCTGCTTTAACTGTGACTAAGCCCCACCTCCAGTTATCACGTAGCTGAGGTCAGAGGCCAGACAATTAACACCCTTCACCCAGCTACAGGACAGTCAGACAAGCCAAGATAAAATTTGCAGCAATTAAAGACAGCACAGAATTACACCACCACTATTTTTTTAAATTTTCAACAGCCCAAAAACAATTATAAGTAAAGACAACACAGAAAGAAAGTATAGTGTCACTACAAGCCTACAATCTAAGTTTAAAAGGAAAATACCAGTTACCAGTTACTCTGAAGCACTGAATTGAATATGTTTCCTTCCTTCACCTTCTGGCTTCTTCTGAGAAGATGAACTTCTGTTTGCTGCTTTAACTGTGACTAAGCCCCACCTCCAGTTATCACGTAGCTGAGGTCAGAGGCCAGACAATTAACATCCTTCACCCAGCTACAGGACAGTCAGACAAGCCAAGATAAAATTTGCAGCAATTAAAGACAGCACAGAATTACACCACCACTATTTTTTAAATTTTCAACAGCCCAAAACAATTATAAGTAAAGACAACACAGAAAGAAAGTATAGTGTCACTACAAGCCTACAATCTAAGTTTAAAAAAAATACCAGTTACCAGTTACTCTGAAGCACTGAATTGAATATGTTTCTTCCTTCACCTTCTGGCTTCTTCTGAGAAGATGAACTTCTGTTTGCTGCTTTAACTGTGACTAAGCCCCACCTCCAGTTATCTCGTAGCTGAGGTCAGAGGCCAGACAATTAACACCCTTCACCCAGCTACAGGACAGTCAGACAAGCCAAGATAAAATTTGCAGCAATTAAAGACAGCACAGAATTACACCACCACTATTTTTTAAATTTTCAATAGCCCAAAAACAATTATAAGTAAAGACAACACAGAAAGAAAGTATAGTGTCACTACAAGCCTACAATCTAAGTTTAAAAGAAAAATACCAGTTACCAGTTACTCTGAAGCACTGAATTGAATATGTTTCCTTCCTTCACCTTCTGGCTTCTTCTGACCCCTTCTGAGGGTGGAGAAGTCCTGGACACCAGGCATGTAATCAGATACCTGGGATGGCTGTTGGGTGAATCCCTGTCTCCGCACTGAGCAGGAGGCTGGCAGGATATGGCAGTCGGAATGTGAAACTAATTGCAAGTTCCACAGGCCAGTATGGCCCCCCAGGCCTCTGTGGAGGATCTAAGGCCTGGGGCAGGTGGTCTGGCCGCCAATCAAGTGGCAACATATCTCCTGTGGCTGTCTGATTTGGAACTTCCTGGCCTCCCTCTCCTCACACCACCACCACATAGTCCTGGGCCCCATCCCTTAAGAGTGCCCTCAATAAACAGTCATGACTAAAATTAGCCTCTCCTGTACATCAGAAGCAATGCCAGCATCCACTGGGCTTCTCCTAGGATTATCCAGCGGAGTGCTAAGATTTAGTTAGTGACCCTCTTGTGAGCAAAGCTGAGCAGCACTCCATGTGGAAGCTTGTACGCCAAGTCCCAGCTGAGACCACCGGAATCCATCCACTCATGGCCACAGAGATAACTCAAACCCAAGATGGCACAAATGAAAAGGTCCATGTCTTGCTCTATGTACCTTGGACCCAAACTTCAACAACGCTAACAAATCCAGGGGTGGGGGTCAAAAAATACTGACCCACAATTCTGCATCCGAACAGGAAATACTCCAGCATTCATGTTGTTAATTCAGAAATAAAACCATCTGTTTGGAATTTGCGTTCAGCTGACAAATAGATTTTCGTTTGAAGCTTGGAGTGATTTTTTTAAAGGGCATACATTCCAGAAACAGAACTTCAAATAAAAATGGAAAACTTTAACTAAAAGGCTGCAATGTGGAACTGTTTAACAAAGGCATGTAGTCGGGCAGGGATCATTGGCCACCAGGTCTAACGGAGCAGAAGGAGAGACAGACTTCAGTCCTTCCTCCCCCAGTCACACTACAGATGTTGGGGATATGATTCACTGGGCATGCGGTACCCCTAATTATTCAACTTTTAATATTTTTCCCCGCATGCATCACTGGACCCTTGTTCCCTACCACTCTGACTTTGGCACACTAGTCCACATGGAAACTAAAATGATACTCAAACTCCAGCTGAATTTCTATTTGGCTACCTTAAATCCTAGTAAGTGGCCAGTTGTTGCTAATACAAACTGAGTACATAAAGTTAAAAAGAAATCAACAAATCACATAAAACTGCATGGGAGCCAGTGAGATCAGACCTTGCATGGCAAAGATAGCTGCAGCACAGCTATCAAAACTGTAAGTAACTCACTTCAGTCTCTCCCTCAACACTGGGCTGTTACCAGCTATCCGGATAAAAGCCATAATAACCTCCCCTTCCCGGTATGCAAATCAGGATCTACCTCAGACCCAAACAGCAACAACCTCTACTAACTGTTCCTGAGTATCTGGGTAAACTCTACTGGGTGGCAGTGTCAGCATCCATTCCATTCATGACCCCGTGACCTCGAACTGGCATTCAAGCTAAAAAGTTCCTCGTAGTTCTCCTTGTTTATTTGTTTCAGGAACTTGAAGGTCTTTATCATATCTCACTCACACACACACACACACACACACACACACACACACGTACGTTCAGTGCCTTGAGTCATTCCTTGTAAGACTTGCCCTGTTGGCTGTGAATCATTTTGGTCACCCTTAACTGTACTGTCTCCAGTCTTTCCCTATCCTTCCTGAGAGGAGGGCTCCAGAACTGGGCACAGTACTCCAGGTGTGGCCTCACTACAGCTCTATAAAGGGGTAGTATTACCTCTTTCTTCCTGCTATCAGTACCTCTCCCTATACACCCCAACACCCTACTCACTTTGCAATAGGCCTTGTTGCACTGACTCAATTGCTTGAGGGTGTCACTGATAACCCCTAGGTCACATTCCTCAGCTGTAATACTAAGTCTCACCCCACCCATCCAGTACACTGTTCTGGGGTTTTATTCCCTAGGTGCATTACTTTGCTCTTTCTAATACTGAATTTCAACTGCCAAACCTTAGCCCTTCCCTGATTCCTTCATCACTATCCACCCTCCCACAGAGCTTAGTGTCATCTGCGAAGAGACACAGCCTGCCACAGATACCCTCTCCAATGTCAGTGATTAATATATTGCAGAGGACCATGCCCAGGTCCGACCACTGGGGCACCCCGCTCATGATCTCCCTCTCTTCTGATATGACTTTGTTGACCACAGCTCTCTGCTGTCTACCCTTTAGCCAGTTTCCTACCCAGTTCACTGTGTCTTTTGCTGCATCCAGATCCTCCATCTTCTCCAGCAAGTCTCTGTGGGGCACCAAGTCAAAAACCTTACTGCAGTCAAAATGGAGCAAATCCACAGCATTGCCCCTATCCAATTCTCTCGTCACCCACTCAAAGAAAACTATCAGGTTCATCTGACAACTCCCTTGCTGTTAGTTACAAGGGAACAGGCTATCTGTGTGCCTTTAAAATGGCTCTGTTCCACCACTTCCTCAGCCCGTGCAATTGCTTACCCTCTTGTCTCTTACACGTCCACAGACATTCTAACCTGCTAGACCTCTCTAAACCCCTGTTCATTGCACATCCTCTTGAATAATTACACTAACATTTTGTCAGAGGCTGCAACCATACCAGTCTATGTATTCATTTTACACTCTGTAACCCCATCCCTGACTGACTTGGCTATAATCATCCACTCATTCATTTTTTATTTATTTCGAAAGTTTCACCAGGAAGAACATGCTGAGCTGGAGCAGCTTGTTTCCAGATGTGTCCTGGGGGAACGGCGATGAGGAGAGTACAGCAATAAGTTACATCAATTAGGTTACAGATATAAAAATAAAATACATATCATACTATTAGAGGCAGCAAAGTGATCGAGTTATGCGCAAAACAGAGCACCTGAAGAGCAACAGTTCAGTAATGTGCAGATGACAGCAGAATGCAAGGTGAATAAGGAGCAAATGTTACATTCAAGGAAGAGTGGACAAGGTCAGGGGGACTGTAATTAGGGCCCTAGCACAAGAAGTAGAGAGGTGGGGATTTGGGGGGAGGCAGATTACAGCCCAACCTCAGATAAAGGGCAACTGCAGGAGTGCATAGCGAATACACGAAGGAGAGATTTTAGTGAGTGGGAAGTAGGAGAAGCATGAATAGTAGGGGGGAGAGATCTCCATAGTTTGGGGAAGTGGAAGGAGAATGCAGCTTGGCTAGCAAAGGATTTTACTTGGGGGGAAGGGACAGCGAGGGCCAGAGTTGCAAAGGGAGTTGGAGGTGTAAAGAGGGGAAGTGAGAAGGGAGGAATGGTACAAAGGGAGGTAGCCAAGCCAGAATTTGGAGCTGAAAGTGGCACAATGGGTGAGGCACCCGGCAGCAATGGAGGGAGAGGAGAGGAGAGGAGAGGGAGGCATACAGTGAACAGTGAGGATTCCAGGGGACCAGTCCAGGGCAAAGTAACAGAAGGAATGAAAGAAGGGATCCAATCTGCGTAGGTGTGGATTTAGGCACAGTGCCATATACAATGTTACTATAATTGAAAACTGGGAGAATCAACTTTGAGATGATCTCTCTATAAGCATGAAACAGGATTTTTTTTTGTTCCTGAAGAGCGCACCTAATCTGGGGTGAAACTTCTGGTGGATGGCATGACAAGAATTGAGAAATCAAGGTGACAATCCAACCAGACCCCGAGTTATATAAAGGAAGAGGCATCCTCAATCGCAACACCATCAAGGATATGGAGGGAGGAGAGGGGGAAAGTCTGGCAAGTCTCTGCCCAGGGCTAAAAGTCATGGAGACTATATTCTCGGCATTGAGGAACAAGTGATTGGCCTGGAACCAGTGTTGGATGTCGTTGAAATCCAGTTGGAGTCAGGTCTTGTGAACTGAGGTGGAGGAACCTGAGGTACAGTATAAAGTAATGTGTCACCTGCATGCATGTGAATGGATGCAGAAGAACAGGTAGAGGGAAGGTCGTTCAGGAATAAGTAGACTAGAACAGGGCCAAGGATGGATGCTTGGGGGACACCAGAGCAGATAGGGAGTGGAGGGTATAAGACATCACCAGTACAGACAGTTTGAGATCTGCCATCAAGGTAGGAGTGGAATCACTCAACTGAGAAGGAAGAGACCACCACCACCTTTAGCTTGTCCAAGAAGATGGGATGGGCAACAGTCTTGAAGGCTTTGACCAGGTCGACAAAAATGGTGGAGGTAACCAAGCCCTGATCCATGCCAAAAAGGATGGAGTCAGTAAGCCACAGAAGGGAGGCGGAGGTAGAGTGGGACTTCCTAAAGCCACACTGATAGAGAGTGAAGTAAGAGGAAGAATCAAAGAAAGGGGAGAGTTGGGAGAGGACCAGATATTTCTAAAGTTTAGCCAGGGTGGGGAGGAGGGAGACAAGGCAGTAGTTTCCAGGGAGGGGTCACCCCCTTTAAGAAGGGGGATGACTGTAGCCTGTTTCCATGGATCAGGGAAGGAGGCAAGTGAAAAGGAGAGTTTAGAAGGTAGGCAACAGGAAGGGTGATATGGGGAGCAGAGAGAGATAGAAGTTTGTGGTTAAGGGCATCGGGGCTTCCTCCTTTGGATTTAAAAAATTTGAGGGCTGAATTGACGTTAATGACAGCTAGCATGGGGGACCAGTCAGTCTCCACCAGCTCAGCATATAAGGAGGACAGGTCCAGACATGAATTTAGGGGAGCTTTTGGTCAATGAATCATGTGCACACCGTAGACCATGTGATGGTAACTGAGGGCATCAGGGAGGGTAGCAGCATCCAAGATACAGTGTGTATGGGAGGAAAGTACCCAGTCTAAAAGGGAGTGGTTGAGGGATTTGTGATTAAGTCAAGTGGGGTGAGAGATCAATTAGGAGAGCTGGAGAGAGGGGCATGATTATAGGGTGGGATGCGGGGACAGGTCCTCCCCAAACATGATTTTACTTTTCGGTATAATTTATGAAGGGAGGGTGAGAGCCAAGTGTGGTTGAAGTCCCCTAGTAAGAGTAAGTCACCAGAGTAGGCATGGGAGGATAAGGTGGGGTGAGGAGCTCAGTGACAGAAGAAGGGGATATACCAGGACAGCAACAAACTCTGGCAATGAATATGTGGACAAAGAAGGGGAAGGAGAGCTTGAGGAGAAGCATCTCATAGGTAGAGGGGAAAATGATGGCTAGCACAGGTTCAAACTAGATGCAAAAGGAGAGGTAGCTAGCTATACACCACCACCCATCTTAGTACAGTCCTGTCTGATGACAGAGAAGCCAGGGATGGTGATGGCAGTATCTGGGATCTTGGAGACAGCCATGATTCCAAGATCACCAGCACATCAGGTTTAAGGTTAACCATGAGTGGTTGCAAAAGCACAAGTTTTAATGAGAAGACTTCAGAGGTTGACATGGGCCAGACTCAACCCTTTGGGGAGGTGGGCAGAGGATGACAAGGCAGGACTGGGATGAGTTCAATCTTACCTACAACTAGGAGCAGCAAGGAGACAAGAAGCTTAAGGAAGCCCATGAGATGCTTGTGTGTAGCAGAGGGAGGGAAGGAGGTGGACTGAGGATGAGGGTGAGAAGAGGGATGGAAGCCCCTGAGGACTTCAAAATGGATCGAAGGGTAAGGGAGGCAGTTGTACCCAAGAAACCCAGGGAAGTGTAAGAGGGAGAGAAGGCAAGAGGAAGAGGAAGGAAGGGAGGGAGGTAGGGTGAGGATGAGGGGGAGAGGTAATACAGTTATTTTACTTTTTATTTAGTAACCTTTGTATTAGTTAGCTTCTACATTTTATATATATATATGTGTGTATGTATATATATATATATATATATATATATATATACATTTTATCTCACCAGCTGTGTTCATTCCCCCTCATAGGGTCAGGGGAACCACCCACCAGCCCCATCTTCCATTAACCTATCACCATCCTGGGTTGCAGGCTCCATGACGCATGGCCCAACTGTACCCTGTCCCTCTTTTAAACGGCAACTACATTTTCTTCCTCAGTATTTTCCTTCCTCCCTGCACCCACTAGACAGCACTGCCTACCTTCTGGTGGATTCAGACACCGCAGAGGAGGCCCTGAGGGAGAACACTCCCTGACTCACCAAAGGGTCACTGCAGTGCTGGACACAGTATCATCCCACCACAACCACCAAGCTGGAAAGCTCTGCTGTCAACAGCACTTATCTCAAGCCTGTCTGCCCCTCCAAGTGCCCCACTCAGTTACTTTGCTCCCAGACTCAAGTCCTTGGCATGACAGCAAGGCAAACAGGTGTCCCCAACATGAAACGATTCTTCAGTTGCTGTGCTGCTGCTGTTACTGCCCTCCCTCCCACAGGACCTGACTGAAAAATTGGGATTTCACCTACCTGGGGCTAGCCTAGTACGGAAAACATCAAAATAAGCAATGGCGACAAAGTTAATCATAGAAACATAGACAATGATGGCAGAAAAAGACCGGTGGTCCCTCCGGTCTGCCCAAGTTCATGCACCTTCCCTCTCAGCCTGTGAACATACAGTGCACAGAGTGAAATCTAGCTACATAGAAAACATAGAAGATGACAGCAGAAGAGAGCCCATAGGCCCATCCCATCTGCCGAATCCTGCCTAGTACGTGTGTGATGGCTCTACTGGCCAATCAGGTGTGCAGGGGTGTAGAGTAGTCCCAGCCAGAAGTGTAGCAAGAAAAATAATTTGTATACAGTCCCTGCTTGTTACCCCCTCAACTTTCATGTAACACTATTTTGTATACACCATGAAATTGCTTTTGTTTAGCTCAAGTAGAACAGATAACCATATTGTATAGTCAGAAGGCAAAGAAATCTGGTGTCCCTCAAAAATAAACTTGTATGCAAGGCACACATTATACCTGTGTCATTAATATTCAGACTGGGAGAGAAAGGGGTTGGAGACGGAAGAATGGGGGAACGGGTTGGGGAACAGGGGAATGGGGGAAAAGGCTGGAGACAGGAGAATGGGGGAAGGACAAGGGGAATGTGGAAAATTACACTTAACCACAGCGGACACTGCAAACCAACTGAGGGTTGCACTGAAGAGCAAAACAAAAAGATTTTTTTTTTTTTAAGTAAAATAGGCGGAACCACCAAGTCAGTGGTGGTGAACAGCTGCTAGTGCAGAATGCAAGGACAAAGAAAGTGCTGAAAAAAAACAAACCTTGATGTTAATTGCCAAAATTGTGTTGCTCTCTGTATGCCAAGAATTAACACTGTATGGTCATTGTGTTAACCCAGTTATTCATCATGAGAGAGCATATAGTTCTTCCAGCCAACTGAAGCATTCTAAGGCTGACTGTCTCCTCTTGTGCTGGGCTGTTACTGATGGGGACTCCCTTTCTTCTTGTATAATAACCCCCCTCTCTACTGCAGGGGAGGTGGTGGTTTACCAAAGTGTGCCAACTGAGGACTGGCATACTGGCATCATCCCAAGAGGACAGGCTAGGTGGAGGAGTTTGGTGGTGTAGATAAGAAGAGTGCCCCTTGTGGTGCTGGTGTGCTTGGGCCAGGAGATTACAAGAGTATGAGGCACCTTCATGAGTTTTTAGCAGTCGGGGCTTCTAGCTGAGGGTTTGGCTGCCTTCTGCCCTGTCAGTCTCCCAAACCACTGTGGATCCATGGGTTGCTGAGGTTCTGGACACCTTGATGGTGTGAGGGCATTGGAGATCATTTCACCCATAAACTCTGGTAGCCCACCAGGGAGAGACCTCTGGCATTCAGAACAGCTCTTTGGGAGCAGGGATTGGGGTACATTTAGGTACAGATCATCCATAGGGGGGCATATGTAGAGGGACCACCGGAAGGGTGTGGAAATACCAGGGAGCTTTCCCTCAAGGGAAACAACCTGAATGCCAGCTGGCCTGTGATGGGTTCCCCAAAAGATAATTGAGGAAGACCCTATTGAGGGTAATTCTGGGGGGAGGCTCATGCAATGACAGTGTGCTTAAAGATAGCAGGTGAGACTGCAGTAGAGAAGAAAGCTGCTAGTCAAAGTAAGAGATTCATCTTCCAGTACACGCAGGGAGCATGGGAGTCAAGTCCCAAGGCAGCGGCACTGATGGGCTGACCCATGGCAGTACAGTGCCAAGGGGGCTGGCTGTTGATCATGAGGGGCCACATATGGCTGTGTGTGGTACCAACCAAGCAGACCCTCACTTAAGTTAAAGCAGAAGGAAAGTTAGAGGGTGGCCAACAAGAGAAAGGCAGTAGGCCCCCAATTGTCTTCCCTTGCAGAACTAGGCCTGACAACATAGTGTGCACCTTCACGAAGCGGTAACAAAGCCATAAGATGATAGTGTGGGGAAACTGCAATGATTACTGAGAAAATAACGGAGGGCAATGCATGAACAGTACAGTTAGACGGCATGGAGGTACAAATCGATTTGAGTATTCCCGATCCCAAATATTGTGAAAATAGCGGGGATCAGGACCAAATTCAGAGCAATACCCTGGCAGACATGGATAAATCTGTCCATGTGGCATAACTCCATACCTGGTCCTAGAATCTTCACAGCAGTCGTCCTGAAAACCTTAAAGGCTAGCATAGCCAACACCTGGAATAAACTTTCCTTTGCAGTTCATGCCTCTGAATCATTGGATATTTAAAAAAATTAAAATTTCCAGGAAGAATCCCATTATTGCAACTGTTTTGATAATACCTGAGTTTATTATGTTTTCTATTACTTTTCTAACTTGTATTTGGACTCTTGCATTAATTTCAGACTTATGATATTATATTTGTACAACAGGCCTTTACTTTGTAAATGTCCCTGTATAAAAATAAACTTTTATCCTCATCATCATAATATACTGAGAAAAGAAAGAGAGTGTTTAAGCTAACAATGCTTCTAGAATGAAAGGGACGTTGCTGAGATGCGATAAGAATATCATCCACTTCAGTAAGAGGCAGTGTTAGGAAGCTGGCTAAGCCAAGATCAGCCTGATGTCAGGATCAGTAGTCAGCCCAGGAACCATGGAGGAACAATGAACCTCGGGCTGGATTCACAAAAAACTCTAAAGATGCAAAACCTTCCCTAAGTCCCCAAAAGTTGCCTAGCTGTGGAAAAAAAGGGGAAATTGCTCTGTGACATTCACAAAACTTCCGCAGCTGCGGAAAAAAATACACTGAGGACTGTGGAAAAAAGTGCAGCTACAGAAGTTCCGGAGGGAAAAAAAAACACTGAAAAGTATGACATATCCCTTTAGAGGCTATTCACAGCCAGTGTTTTTCCGCAGTTGCAGAAAAAATGTTGCACATGTGCTGCACCGCAGAGTGATGTGTGACTCTCCCTGAGCAAAGTGCAGTTTATCAACAATTGAAACACAATTCTAGTGGAGGTGCAGGCACAAGTAATAGCACACCAGTGGGTGTAGAGCAGTGTCAGCTGTTACAACAAAAATAGCACACATGTTCATTGAAATACAGCAAACCACAACCACTAGACCCAGTGCAGCCCATCAAGGGGCCCCACAGGCAGCAGAGGCAGAGTTGGTAACAGCCTGCAGTGAGTGCTACTGAAGCAGACAAAAAAACACTCCAGGGAGAGACACAACCATCAGTCCCTCCAACAGTTACAGACAGCCACTGTGGTGCATGGCCCTGCTGGTACCAGTGGTGCTGGAGTGGTCTCAGTTGAGGGACTGGCTGCTGGTCTCTCTGTGAGCACTTACTGCTGCATCTATGGCAAGACTGTCAGAGTCTGCTGCTCCAGTTAATATGGATCACCTGGTGTTGTGCCTGCTGAGCTTTTTCCTTAGTTAAGAATGTTAGGGAGATTTCAGCACCTGTGGACTTCCGTAACTTGCCTGTTTCACAGATTTCCGCAACTGTGGAAGTTTTCTTTGTGAATATGGTGAAACTATATTTCCGCAGTCCTACAAGCCATTTTTCAGCAGCTACAGAAATTTTGGCTCTCTTTGTGGCCTCTTACCAGGGAGTGAAGACATAAGAACTTTTGAAAAAGAGGGAATGCCCTAACCAACAGCCAAATGAAGTGCTATCTTCAGATATGTGTACTGTGTGTAACTGAACTGATATAGTCTATTCACCAGTAAAGAAACCAGTGCTAGAAGTTCTGTGTCTGTGATTTGATTTATTAATACACACCACAGAGGTTCTTGGTGTGTGCCGAGGAAGCTGCAGGCCTGGGCATGTGTGCCATCAGTATAATGGGATGCAGGGCAATCGTAAGCAAAGACCTACACCTAGACATGGGAGGTTCCCTGGGCCATGCCCGCCCCTATTACCAGGGTAAAATGCCCACCACTACCGCAGGGTAAAAAGGGGAGAGCGAGAGGTTGCTCTTATAACATACAAGCCAATATCACAATTGCAAAAAACATTTTTTTATATTGTACTGATTTATTTATTGATGAATTTCATTGATTGATTGATTGATTGTCTTGACTGATAATTTGGTAAGGTGAGCTGTGATATAGGTCCCTCTTTAAGTGTTAGTGGAGGACTCTGGAATCACACAAGCAGCGTAGTGGTACATCACGGAATTAGCATACATTACAATATATTACCACTACGCTACTAGTGTGACTGAGCACTGAGCTACACGTGCCTTTGGCCAGCTTGTGGTTTTAGCTAGTGGTCTAGTAGCTGAGAGTATTTCATCTTTTAACACATAAAGTTTAGATGTAATAATTAATAAAAAAGGGGTGTGTGGGGCAGAGCCTTCATTATATGGCATGGGGAGAGTGTAGCTGATGTTCCGGTGGGAGACAGTCTGGGGTCCAGCGACCACCGGGCTGTAAAGTTCAGGATTAGGACAGGGGTAGAAGAGAGTGGCACTAGCACAAGGGTGCTGGACTGAAGGTGTGCGGACTTCAACAAAATGAGGGAAATCTTCAGGGAGGCTGTGGAGGGCAAGGAAGAACTGGGGGACATTGAGAATTTGTGGGGTGTAATAAGGGGGTATTTTGAGAGCCACGGAACATTGTATAAGGAAGGTCAGCAAAAAGAAAAGAAAGAGGCCGCTCTGGTTGTCCAGTGAGATAGTAAGGGTAGTAAGAGAAAGGAAACAAACAGTCAGGAGGTATAAAAGAACACAGAGGAAGGGGGATAGAGAGGTATACAGGGAGAAACTAAGGGTGGCAGGGCAGACAATTAGAAAGGCAAAGGCAGATACAGAGGAAAAGATAGCTGGGGAAGTTCAGAGGGGCGATAAAACTTTCTATAGGTATATCAGCAAGAGAAGGAAATCCAAGCAGGGGATAGTGAGACTTAAAGAGGAGGGGGGGTGTTCCAGTACAGGATGACCTCCAGAAGGTGGACTTACTGAACAGGTACTTCTGTTCAGTTTTCATGGTGGAAAAGGAGGGTGGAGGACCAGATTTATGCAGGAGGGGCATGAAGGGCAGGGAGGTGGACTGTAGCCCATTCAAGGAAGGCAAAGTACTGGAGGAATTGTGCAGGTTGAAGGTGGATAAGGCAATAGGTCCAGACGTCCTACACCCTAGAGTACTACACCAGTTAAAGGAGGAACTGGCAGCGCTACTGACAAAACTGTTCAATCTGTTGCTAGACATGGGGAAGGTTCCAGGTGACTGGAGAAGGGCGGATGTGGTGCCGCTCCATAAGAGTGGCAGCAGGGAAGAGGCAGACAACTATCTTCCGGTCAGCTTTACCTCAGTGGTGGGTAAGACTGTAGAGTCATTCCTGAAGGAGAGAATCATCAATTACCTTGTAGTCAGTGGTCTCCAAGATGACAGGCAGCACTGGTTCACTGAGGAGAGGTAATGCCAGACGAACCTGATCAAGTTTTTTCGACTCAGTGATAAGGGTGGTTGATCAGGGAGGGGTGGTGGATATGGCCTGTCTGGACTTCGGCAAGGCCTTTGACACCATCCCACACATTAGGCTGGTGAACAAGCTGGGTAGCTTAGGAGTGGGGCCAAAAATAACTAAATAGGTGGAGAGCTGGCTTAGCGGCAGATGCCAGAGGGTGGTGGTAAATAGGGTGCACTCTGAGAAGGAAAGGGTGACAAGTGGGGCCCCAGGGGTCGGTATTGGGGCCCATTCTCTTTAACATCTACACTGGTGATATTTCGGAGGGTCTAAATGGGAAGGTGTGTCTATTTGCAGACGATACAAAGATATGCAATAGGTGGGGGGTGGAAACAATGAGGGAGGACCTGAGAAAATTGGAAGGGTGGTGAGAAATTTGGCAATTGAAATTTAATGCAAAGAAGTGCAGAATAATGCACAATGGGCACAGAAACCCAGAGGACACGTATACATTGAGGGGAGAAGAAGTTATGGTAATGGAAGAGGAGCGGGATCTGGGCCCTTTACTTTTTACTCTTTTTATTGACCCTAACTCACAAGTACCACAGAACTGCAACGTAATACTCTACACAGACGACGCAGCATTGGTGTCTCATAGTACATCTGTTCTAGAAGTCAATTCTACACTAAGCAGTGAGTTTACTAAAATTCAAGATTGGTTTTGTCAGAACAATCTGCTTCTAAATAAAATAAAAACTAAAGCTATGTTGTTTGAATCTGATGTTAAAATAAAAAAATACTCAAGTGACTTTACAGTTTGTTAATAGGGAGGAAGTCCAGTTGAGACTAAAGTTTCATTTAAATATCTAGGTATTACTTTGGATCCATCCCTTAAATTTAATGTTTATAGACAAAGTCACTTCTAAGATACATTCCAGGATAGGAACATTATACTGATTACAAAATTTCTTAACAAAAGAAACACACCTTGCTACTGCTCAACAAAATCTCCTCCCAATATTGAACTATGCATCACTGGTTATTGATACTGCTCGTGCTTGTACTGTATCTAGAAAAGAAACATTACTACAAAAAACAGGGATGTTTGTACTCTTGGCTCCCCATCGCACACCCCACTGCCAAATATTAAATCAACTCAATTGGTTTTCGCTACAGAAGAATTACAGGTTTACAATGTCTCGTTTTACATTTAAAATAATAAATACCGGAATTCCAGTCACATTATGAAATTCACTTACCAAATATTGTTCCATTTATGAATCACGATCATCTACAAAGCCTCACTTGGTCTTGGCTCTCGTACGATCACGCAGGCAAGATAACTTTTTCCTACTGTGCTGCTTCTGTCTGGAACACCTTACTTCTCAATGTTAAGCAATCTACATCTGTTAATACCTTCAACATGGCAGCTTTTAATCATTTTAAAAGTCTGAACTAAAGTATTGTATTACTGTCATTTCTGTATTTTTTATGTTGTTAAAATACATATATTTTTCTGTCGTACCTTTACTTGACTTCAGGTCGTACCTGAAAATGAAATGTAAATTCCAGAATACTTACCTGTAATTTCAAAATAAATAAAAATAAATTAAATGAAATTAACATTTCCGATGACCTAAAGGTAGCTAACCAGAGTCCACCCCAATGGTGCTGAGGGTTAAGGTGCTGGATGCTGCACCTTGCGCCACGTCGGCGACCCGAGTTCGGAAATGAGCTTGAGCCACCATGGGTTGGACGGTGGGGGGGGAGGGTGTGGAACTGGGTCAAGCAGCTGCAAGGCAGTTCTCCTCTCTGGGGAGGGAAGTGAGGGTTCCTCGGCTCTTGGCTGCTGCCCGGTGGAGGTTAGGCAGTAGCGCCAGGCCACAAAGAACCCTGGCACTAGGCTGGGTGGTCGGAAGGGGCCATCACTGCAGCTGCAGAGTGCATGTGCGCCTCCATGTGCATGCGCGACCGTGTTCTGGGGTAACGGGGAGAACATCAAGAAATACCACGTCTCCCCCATTGCCAAGTAGGTGCAGGAGGCAACAGGGGAGCAAAAAGCTGTATGAAAAAAGGTAGCTAACCAGTGCAGTAGGGCAGTAGGTAAGGCAACTCACATGCTGGCATGCACATGGAGGGGTATTACTAGCAGGAAGAGGGACGGGTTAATTCCCCTCTACAAGTCCTTGGTGAGACCTCATCTTGAGTATAGGGTCCAGTTCTGGAGAACTCACCTCCGTAAAGACATTGATAGGGTGGAGAGAGTACAGAGGAGGGTGACCAAAATGGTGCAGGGCATGCATCAGAAGCCCTATGATGAGAGTCTAGAAGAGCTAAATCTGTATCCCCTGGAAATAAGGAGGGGGGGGCATGATTGAAACATTTCAATATTTAAAGAGGATTAACAAGGTGAGGGAAGGGAACATCTTTTGTCTGAAAACAAGCCCCAAAACTAGAGGGCACAATGTGAAGCTGGAAGAAGGAACAGGAGTGGATACTACTTCATGGAGAGGGTGGTGGCCCCCTGGAACAGACTGCTGGCAGAGGTGGTGGGGGCCAAAACAGTAGGTGAATTTAAGAGGGCATGGGATAAATACAGGGTGAGGAACCTGGAAAAGAAACAGGAACTCCATCGGGGGCAGGGAAGCAAAGGGTTAGAGTCTTGGGTTACCTATGGGGCAGGGTATAATGAGCAGACTGGATGGGCCTGGAGGCCCTTTTCTGCCATCAAATTTCTATGTTTCTATAAAAACACTAATTCAAGGAAAGCTGTCATTTGCAGGGGCTCCTGCCCCTGCAAACCTTAACCACCGGTTAAGCTTTTCTCAAAAAAGCGCCTTTTTTCTGTCCAGGAAAATAGTTTAAGAATGAAAAGTCTGCTACCCAGAAGTATGGCGGACTATCGGGCAGCTCCATTAACTATAAAGGTGCGGCGCCGCACCCTGCACTTCAATGCATTTGTATTGAAACGCAGGGTGCAGAGCCACATCTTTACAGTTAATGGAGCTGCCCGATAGTCCGCCATACCCGGTAGTGGACTTTTGTTCTTAAATTAAATTATTTTCCTGGACAGAAAAAAAGATGCTTTTTTGAGAAAAGCTTCACCCCAGGGTAAGGTTTGCAGGGGCGGGAGCCCCTGTAAACAACAGCTTTCCTTTAATTATAGATAGAATAATACATGGGGTGGTGTGTTTCATGAGATTTTACAACTCCCAAGGTGTAGTATGCTACATAAACACCAAGAGTGAAGCATAAAGGGTTTATTTTAAGCATCCAACACCAAGGGGGGATGTAAAATCTCGAGTTAAACACACCACCCCATGTTTTATTTTATATAAATGCTGGGAAGCCTTTTCTCGCCACACAGCAATTATATAAAATGAAACAGTTGTCGCGGTCCAGTCATCAGAATGAAGTGCTGTCTGTAGTCCATACCACCGTCACCGAGCGGCTGCTGGAACCTTTTTTTATTTAAGTTTTACCAGTCCATGGTTCTCCACAATCGCCATTTTACCATGGACTGGTGAACTGAACTGCTGATGCTTGTTTATTTATTTTTTTAAAACCCTTGCCTTACCGCCGAGTCGAGTGAGGGGGTCAAGTGAAGTGGCCAGCTTTCCTGTGCTGTGTAGGGGGACAGCAGTTGCAGACTCATGCGTGCAGTGAGGGGAACCCCGGCATGTGTTAACTGTTATAACCCATGGGTTATAACGGCAAATTATAACTGTGTTTCCCTATGGGAGAAAAGACTCCCTAGTTATTATTACTTCTAAACTCATTACTTAAATATGACACAGCAGTAAGAAATCAGCAGAGTGGAGCAGTCAGAGTATGGTTGAGAGTGTGCTTAGTGGTGGAGGGAGCATAAGAGCATAGAGGGAGTATTGATGTGGTAACATGGATAGAGCATACCATATTTATCAAAAGAGCATAAGTGAGCTGGCCCAGTGGTGCTGAGGGTTGAGGCGCTGGGTGCCACACCCTGCTCCATGCCGGCAACTCATGTTCGGCAACTAGCACGGGCTGCTGGGGGTCAGCAGGGAGGAGAAGGATTGAGCGTCCGGAGGACAGCTCTCCTTCTCTGGGGAGGAGGAACTCCGGCAGTTGGAGCTTGCCTGGCCCCTAGAGAAGACTGGGAGCAGGCGCACCGACGCCACACACGAGGGTCGGAGAGCGATGCAGATGCTAGATGGGGTCACACATGGGACCGTGCACAGCGCCGTCGTGGGCGTCATTGCACGCGCCACCCCTGTAGGAAGAGAAAACACAGAAAATAGCTCCCAGTGGATGACAAAGGAGCTCACAAGCACCACACCCGGCTAGCCATGGCACAATCCTGGATCCATTCTTGGTGGAGGAGGGCCCCCTCTGCCACCCCACCAGGAGGGGTAAACCCTGGGCGCAAATGTGCCGGTTGGTGGACGGTGGGGTGACGGGGCTGGAGCTCCCCCTGACTGCGAGGGCCAGAAGAGCAATGGAAGCATAAATAATCACAAAAAAAAAGAGCATACGTGAGTCTGGAGTCCTCCTCTAGCAGCCACAGCCCTTTTTCAGCTGCAACACAGGTCCTGCAGTGGTACAGCCAGAAGGAGCTCCATTTCAAATAAACATTGTAGGCGTGAGGATGATAGCTTTATATGATAAGTAATAAGTTGGTCATGTCTTTGAAAGTATACATTCTGAAAATGTAAATGTAACCCCTAGATGGCGCTATCCCAGGGGCTACTACCCCTGACTGATTTGCCACTAACAGGTTGAGGGGCCTGGATCCAATGGCGGGTGCCTCCACCCAGAGGTCAGGGTTTGCAATAGTTAAACTAACTTGGTCACAGCCCTCTGGGACACTGCAACCCCCCTTTCTTCCCACTAGTGGCCCACACAATATATCAGAATTACCTTCACAGTATACACTTACCCCCAAGTCTGGTTCCGGCACTGGGACCTCCTGTGAAATGAGATACAGTGCAACAATCACAGTACAGTACTTTAACATAGACAAATACCTCAGGCAGTATAACTTTGCTGAAACAAGCAGCTCTGATTTATTTAGGGGGATATAACAAGGACAGGGGGAAATCAGGTTAATTAGCTTATCACTCTAATAATCTACCTAAGGCTCTGTGCACAGGCCTATCCCTATCAGTTACTGTCCCTGGGTACCCAAGCCCTAGTGGCTAGTACAAACCTGTGGCAGCTGGTAGAGCCCTTTCACCAGAGAAAAGGAGAATTAAACAGTCAGCAGTACAGTAATTCCATTTGGATTTAATGTGGCAATTCAACAGGAGGCGACCTGAATTAGTACTCACGACCTCCAAATAAGATAGGGTCCTTCAATGTCAGCAGGGCTCACTTGAGGTACACAACCTCTTCACACATCCATATAAAAGCACTATACCAGGCAGGCTGCATCTGTATCCGATGCAATTACTGCACAATACCGGGAGACACACAGCAGATTCAGTTCCTGACAGACCGAGTGCAATTTTCAGCAATTCCTCCAGTCTTCTACAGGGTGAGCCTGGTTTCTACTCTTCAGAGATCCTTTGATTTTTCACAGGACGGATTCAGTCCTAACAAGCTGTTACACAAGCTGCAGACCGGAACTCTGGGCCTTACACACGCTTTTTGACTATAACTGCACACTGAAAAGCACAGGGCTCCTTCCTTCTTCACTGCAAAGCTCAACTGAAACTCCAACCGACAAAACCGGGCACTTCCTTTGAGTTCCTCCCAGTTCTTGACTGGATTGGCTGTCACTCACAATAGACTGCTGCTGTTGGTCCAAAAGGCACTGAAGTCTAAACTACATCTCCCAGAGTCACTGCCCATACAATCCTCTTGTGGCTGGCTCAGATTATGAGTCCAAGTTCTGATTCGTCAAGGCACCATTTTAGAGCTAGCTTACCCCACACTGATTGGTCCAGTTCAGCAGTTCAAAACTAGAATGGGAACTAGCAGACACAGTTCTGACTGCAAAGAAAGCAGGTTAGACAAACTGTAATTTCATTATTACTCTAAATAATTTCTGGCAAACAGTTACATCTTTCAGATAGGTTCCCTTTGCACTCTAGTGACTGCAAAATGAAGTGAATTGGCAGCAGCTCGAGTGGTACTCAGAAAGACACAGTCCCCCATACAAACTAATTATGTCTGCAAGCAGACAGCTCTTAAAGAGACAGTACCAGAGGCTCTAAAACACTCACTGATAAATGGCTTAAATGCCAAACACCATTCAGGCTTGGAGCATTCAAGCAAGCTCCTGAAGTCTTTTGGGAACCCCATTTGCAGGGGGTTACACCTTCCTGGCCTGGGAAAGCTTGGCGTCGCGTCAAGCAAAGTACCCCATAAGTTTCAACTGCAACATATACATTTGCATTAGGCTCGCACATGTAATCATCAGTCAATATATCATTTTACCAAGACACATTTCTGAAACATTGCAGTACGTCACTCTTTACACAGTATTACATACACATTGTACCATAACTCAAGTTATTACCTCTTGTACATGAAACCTGAAGAGGGGCCCTTCCTTATCAGTTACCTTGGGGCTGGATGGGGCAAGGGCACCATACTGAGAGGGCAACACAAGTAACTTGGAGTTAGCACTGATGCTCAGTTTGGGCAATGAGCTCAGGGACACATACACTCCTTTATGGACAACATTGAGAGGCAAGTCCACAGGCCTCCCAAGTGAATCATAACTGAGGTGCACCACAGGCTTTACAGCTCGACCAGTCTTTCTAGGGGAACTGTTATAGTCTCTGCACTCTGAGCCTCATTTTCAGCATTGTCCTCACTTGTCAGGGAGTCTCCATGGGGTAGAGGCTAGAACTTGGGGCACTTTCAGCTCCAGGAGTTACAGTTTCTGAGTCCACAACATTTGGCTCGCATGGAGAACTTTCGGACACTGGCAGTGGACTGTCAGGGCACTCAAAATACTCTTCTTGTTAGGTGTATCACCAGTCTGCCCCAATCTATCATTTTGCTCCCTGAAGCTCAAACAGTTCAACCATGTACAATTATTCCATTTCATCTGATCTGATGCTTGCACTTCACTTTCTGGGAGCATTGGCTCCAGGGATGAAGCTGGGGGCTTAGACAGTCCAGAGGCCCGCTTCATCTCCAGTATTGACTAGGGATTGCCCGAAACAATTGACTCAGTTCGTAAGAAGGATAGTATTCAAAGTCACTCTCACTTTCTTCCGATATGGACTGACAGTCATGCTCAACTGGGACTTGTGGAGGGGAACACTTTAACTTTGCTTCTGTAGGTGCAGACTTTCTTGATCTTTTCTTAGCAGCAGCTCTAGTCACTGGTCCAGAGGAGCATCTTCTAGGGGCTCAGACTCAATTAAGATTTGTCCAATGGGCAGTAAATGATTTCTATGCATTGTTTTTACATCTTTTGAATTATTCTCAGGCCTTACTTTGTACACTGGCAGATCATCTAGTTTGCCCACTACAATGTGAGGGAGATGGTGCCATCTGTCAGCAATCTTGTGCTTGCCATGCAGTCCCAGATTTCTTAGCAATACCCGATCTCCTCCTGGAGTTCCTGTGCTTTCACCTTTTATCATACCTTTCTTTGTTGGCCAGATTTCTTTTGGCAGCCATGGTTTGAGCCAGTTGGTACGCATGAGTTAGCTGGGCCTTTAACTTTGCACATACTGTAAATAGTTGTCAGCTTGAACCCCATCAGGAGAGACCCCAAAACACATCTTACTGGTAGTCGAGCTTCTCTTCCAAACATCAGGCGGTAGGGGAGAATCCAGTGGCATCATTTTGGTGCAGTTATAAGCATGTACCAGGGTGCTAATTTGTTGGCTCCATCTGAGGCTTGTCCTTTGGGTTAGAGTGCCTAGCATATCTAGCAAAGTGCGGTTGAAACGTTCAGGCTGTGGGTCCCCTGGGGGTGTAAGGGTGGTTCTGGACTTTTGCACTCCCACAGAGAAAGCATCTCTTTGATCAGACGACTCTCAAAGTCTCTCCTTGATCAGAATGGATTCTTTGTGGAGCCCCATAGTGAACAAAAAGTTTTCTACAAGTACTTTGGCCACAGTGGATGCTTTCTGGTCTTTGGTGGGAAAGCTTGGGCATATCTCGTGAAATGGTCAGTGACCACCGACATTACTGATATTTCTTTGATCTGACTCCAAACTCAGAAAATCAATACAGACCAGCTCCATGGGTGCACTGGTGGTGATGTTAACAAGGGGGGCAGCCCTCTGGGGCAAAGCTTTCCTCTGTAAGCAGCGACTACAAGTTCGAATGTGTTGCTCCACATCAGCCCCCATCTTAGGCCAATAGAATCTGGATCTCACCAAGTCAAGTGCTCTGTCTATACCAAGGTGCCCCATGTGGTTGTGCAAGGACCTCAGTACTGAGTCTCGAAAGGCAGTGGGCAGCACTAGTTGTTGTTTGTCTACTTGTCCCCCTCTGCCTACTGTTTCTCTGTATAACAGTTTATTGATCAGTTTCAACTTAGGACCTTCTTTGTATAACAGTGCAGTTCTCAAATCAGTGGAGCGTAATTTGGACACATCTTTTCCTGCATAGAGGGCTTCTAAAGCTGCTTTGATCATGGGATCGTGAGATTGAGCCCTCGAATACTGATCATTGTCCAGCTGAGGCAGTGCCAATGTCTATTGCAGAAAAGTGGCAATAAGCAACAGGTATGCAATTCTCAGAGGCTCCCAAGCAATCCACCACGCAGTCCACTGCGTCCGTGGACATTTGTTCCTCCCTGTCAAACTTCGGCAGAGTGCCCGAATGTCAGAGTTCTGCCAATCGGACCCAATCATTCTGGGGAACAGGCCTCCGGGAGAGAGCATCAAGCATCTATGTGGTTCAGACCTGCTCGGTGTTCGAGGCATAGTCATATGTAGATAATGCAGAAAGCCACCTATGGCCAGTGGCATCCAACTTAGCTGAGGTCTGCACATAGGTCAAAGGATTATTGTCAGTTTTACTAATATTTTAGCCCCATACAAGTACTCATGGAATTGGTCAACAATAGCCCACTTCAAAGCTAGGAACTCTAACTTATGTACAGGATAGTTCTTTTCGGATGGGGTCAGGCTTCTACTGGCAAGGCCACTGGTCTCAGGCCATTCTGTGCTTTTGGTACAACACAGCCCCCAACCCTTGCAAGCTAGCATCAGTGTGCAGGGACGTAAGGTTTTCTTGGATCGGCATAGGCCAGCACTGGAGCATGGGTAAGTTGATATATGATCTCATGAAAAGCAGTCTCAGAATCAGGAGTCCAGCGGGCCCAAATACTTCACTCGGATGAAAATACACTCTTTCAGTCTTGAGGGACGCTGACTTTTGGTATTTTTGTGGGTTGGGGATACCCTTGAGTAAGGTTAAGTAAAGGCGGATCACTCTTGAATAGTCCTTGATGGCGCCGATAACCACAGAATCCCAGGAATCTTTGCAGTTCTTTTAGATTTTGGGCTGTGGCCAGGTGTCAAGGCCTCAACTTTACTTGGTGGTCTCTATTCCTCGGTGGATACTATGTGTCCCACATACTTTACTGATGTTTGAAAGAATTGACACTTATCAATGGACAGTTTAAGGCCAAAGTCCTCCAGTCAGTCCAATACCTTAAATAATCTGCTCTCATGTTCCTCCAGTGAGCTGCCAAACACAATAACATCATCTAGGTATACCAGGCACTCTAGTAAGTTCATGTCCCCACTGCACGCTCCATCAATCGTTGAAAAGTGGCTGGGGCACCTGAAATCCTTGAGGCATCCTCATGAATTCATAGAAGCCAACGGACAGATAAAGGCCGTCTTCTCACGGTCCTCTGGGGCCATCGGGATCTGGTAGTACCCACTGCGGAGATCCAGCACAGAAACCACTTGCTCCCGTTTAGGCAGTCCAAAGCATCCTGAATGCGGGCATTGTGTACTGATCAGGGATAGTCCGCGGTTTAAGGTGCGATAATCCACACACATCCTTACTGTTCCATTCTTTTCCTCACTACCACAATGGGAAGCATAAGGGCTTCTGGATTCTTGTATTACACCAGCCTAACATCTCTTGCAGATGCGTCTCACATCATCTATGTCAGTAGGTGCCAGGCGTCGAGACCTCTCCACGAAATGGTCTTTCATCATGCAGCCGGATATTGTGCTCAGCTCCTTGCACGCATCCTCATCCCATTCCTTTAAAGAAAACACCTGGTCTCTCTGGGCAAGCTTCTCACTGATCCTCACTTTCCATTCAGCTGGCAGCGGAGTCGCAAATCAAATAAGTCAGGTTACTCTGTCATTCTTCCTTGAACTCTGCTGCTGGGTAGCACTGCAGTGTCTGCACAATGCACATTAGCCAGGATGCAACCTCTGTTTACTCGAATGTCTCTTTCAGACACATTATGAACTTGGACCATTACCTTCTGGCATAAGCATGGGCTCTAGCGGGCAAAATACTAAGCGACCAGCAGTCCCTCTGGCAATTTTCCATCGCCTGGTGCATCCAACATTAATATTTTATTCTTAACATCCTTTCTGATACGGACCTCTCCTGTAAGGTACACTGGGCATTTGGCTCCAGGATCAGAGACTCAGGATCCTTCTTCCATATACAATTCGACCGGTTCCTCTGGTTCTGTTTTTCAGCATCTCTCTGTGCCTCATAGGCCTTCTTAATCAAAGCCAGAACTCTTAAAGCTCTACTAGTCTTTGACCCTGTTTTCATAACACAACTGTGCCAGCCTTCCGAACATATGAGCATTTGTTCCAATCAACAAAGGGACACCATCCTTACAGTCCAGTGGGGACACACTAAGGCTGAGGTCTCTACTTGTTGGCCCTCCAGCCAGGAGGTGGGGAAGACAGCCAAATTCGGATATACCCGGAATGGGTAGGCCTTCTCCTTAACCCCCATACATGCAGTCCTTCTAATGGTTGTAAGGGTACGTCTGACAAATGCTTCTGATACCAATCCTGGAACATAATTGTCACTTGGGAGCCACTGTCTAATACAGCTCTTGTAGACACTCCATTCACCTTTACAGTGGTCTCCATGGAGGGACCCACTATTCTGGACCAGTCTGGAGAGGCGGTAGTGGGGCCTGGGCAACTGACCTCTGCCACAAAAGGGCGTGAATTAGCATTTTGGTGCCCTCACTGGGATCATGTCGTGCACCTCTTAACCACTGATTTCTTCTCCAAGCTCTCCTTGTAGCCTATATGCAACTTTGTCAGTGTCTTTAAGGACTGGCATTCCTTTTCATATTGCCCATCTTTCCCACAATGATAGCAAAACATACTTTCTGGAGTTTGAGCTGGCTGAGGCGCCACACTGGGAGCCAGGGGGGGGTATTACTAACTGGAAACTTGTTGCCATCTCTGTCTCTGACATGATAAGCATTTGGAACATCTCGTCAGTTTCTCCACTTCCATGGTCAAGGAATCGAGTTCGGAGCTGTTATCAAAGGAGATACATGGTGGGTACCCCCACCCATAGCAGATGCAGTCGGATATAGGTCAGGGCCCGTACTTGCAGGCGTGGCCTTCATAAAGGACTGTTTTGAATTCCCGGATCTCTCTCAACAGTTCGCCCATTGTGGCATATCTTTTCCTTGTCAGAGCACTCATTGACTGTCAACCTCTGCCCCTGAACTTCACTGATGGGTCACCCTCAGTCACTCGGGTCGTAGCCACAGCTGTTGGTGCAGGTACCTCCCGAGGTCGCCTTTTCTCAACTCCTCAATTTCTCTCATTAACTCATCATAGGAGGTGGGATTCCAGTCGATTTGCCAGGCGTAACTGAAGCAACAGCAGTTCTGAGAAGGGGCAGACTTAAGATTCTGTCCAGACTGGTTCGGTCCAGTTCAATCGCTGGCAAACTACCCTTTCTGAGGCATTCTTGCAACAATTTTTCCAGCTGAGAGCACAGACAACAACTCCCTTGGTACTGTTGTGCGTTTCTTACTCTCCACCATAGGTCCTCATCAGAATCTGGGCTCCCATACACATTCTCCAAGGCCTCAAGATAGGCCTGTGCAGTCGCTTCAGGGTTACTGGCCCGTTTGCTACGGATGGTAGGCAGGGCAGGACCTCGGAGCTCTCACTAACCCTCTTTACACCGCCTTCCAGGCATTGCCATTCTAGCACTTGGGGGCAACATAGTCTATCCAGGTCTCCCAGTCATCCTCCCTTGGGGGTGGGAGGGTGCCAGAGAAGATCCTCAACCTCGGTAAGAGTCGTGACTAATGGCAGGTGCAGAAATAGGAGTCTGCATTGGTTCAGCCACCATTACGGGCACTGGAGCAGGAGAGGGTGTTGGGGAGTAACACCCCAGGTGTAAGAATAGTTTCTTCAAGTCCTCCACAGTTTTCCCTCTCCCAGCAACCATTCAGCAAATTTCCCTCAAAGTTTCAGATAGTGGTGGGGGCTGATTCTCCCCGGGTCTTTACTGTCCTTAGTTATCACTCTCCAAGCAGTGAGGGCTCCTCTGGGGTAATGGTCTGTGGCACTTGGAGCTATCTATGGGATCTTTAAACTCTACTAGGGCCAGGAAAGTGTGGGTGAGCAGATTAGCATGCCGACCCACCACCACAGGGTTTTGTAAACCTTCCACCTTGGAAAGTACTCCTGCACAGTGTCCGTGATTGATACCCAGGGGATGTCCAGGATAAGCATAGCATTTTGGGGTCGATCTCCTCCCAGTACAGCACTCCACCAGCGGTGCACAGCCACTTCTGTCGGGTGCCATTTTTCTTAACAGTGGTTGTAAATATGGCCACTAGAGGACACACAATCCCAGCGGTGAGCCTCAAGATGTAACCCCTAGATGGCGCTATCCCAGGGCTACTACTCCCTGCCTGATTTGCCACTAACAGGTTGAGGGGCCTGGATCCAATGGCGGGTGCCTCCACCCAGAGGTCAGGGTTGCAATAGTTAAACTAACTTGGTCACAGCCCTCTGGGACACTGCAACCCCTTTCTTCCCACTAGTGGCCCACACAATATATCAAATTACCTTCACAGTATACACTTACCCCCAGGTCTGGTTCCGGCACTGGGACCTCCTGTGAAATGAGATACAGTGCAACAATCACAGTACAGTACTTTAACATAGACAAATACCTCAGGCAGTATAACTTTGCTGAAACAAGCAGCTCTGATTTATTTAGGGGATATAACAAGGACAGGGGAAATCAGGTTAATTAGCTTATCACCTAATAATCCTACCTATGGCTCTGTGCACAGGCCTATCCCTATCAGTTACTGTCCCTGGGTACCCAAGCCCTAGTGGCTAGTCCAAACCGTGGCAGCTGGTAGGGCCCTTTCACACAGAGAAAGGAGAATTAAACAGTCAGCAGTACAGTAATTCCATTTGGATTTAATGTGGCAATTCAACAGGGAGCGACCCTGAATTAGTACTCACGACCTCAAATAAGATAGGGTCCTTCAATGTCAGCAGGGCTCACTTGAGGTACACAAACCTCTTCACACATCCATATAAAAAGCACTATACCAGGCAGGCTGCATCTGTATCCCGATGTAATTACTGCACAATACCGGGAGAACACACAGCAGATTCAGTTCCTGACAGACCGAGTGCAATTTTCAGCAATTCCTCCAGTCTTCTACAGGGTGAGCCTGGTTTCTACTCTTCAGAGATCCTTTGATTCTTTTCTACAGGACGGTTCAGTCCTAACAAGCTGTTACACAAGCTGCAGACCGGAACTCTGGGCCTTACACACGTTTTGACTATAACTGCACACTGAAAAAGCACAGGGCTCCTTCCTTCTTCACTGCCAAAGCTCAACTGAAACTCCAACCGACAAAACCGGGCACTTCCTTTGAGTTCCTCCCAGTTCTTGACTGGATTGGCTGTCACTCACAATAGACTGCTGCTGTTGGTCCAAAAGGCACTGAAGTCTAAACTACATCTCCCAGAGTCACTGCCCATACAATCCTCTTGTGGCTGGCTCAGATTATGAGTCCAAGTTCTGATTAGTCCAAGGCACCATTTTAGAGCTAGCTTACCCCACACTGATTGGTCCAGTTCAGCAGTTCAAAACTAGAATGGGGAACTAGCAGACACAGTTCTGACTGCAAAGAAAGCAGGTTAGACAAACTGTAATTTCATTATTACTCTAAATAATTTCTGGCAAACAGTTACCTCTTTCAGACAGGTTCCTTTGCACTCTAGTGACTGCAAAATGAAGTGAATTAGCAGCAGCTCGAGTGGTACTCAGAGAAGCACACAGTCCCCCCATACAAACTAATTATGTCTGCAAGCAGACAGCTCTTAAAGAGACAGTACCAGAGGCTCTAAAAACACTCACTGATAAATGGCTTAAATGCCAAACACCATTCAGGCTTGGAGCATTCAAGCAAGCTCCTGGAAGTTTTTTGGGAACTCCCATTTGCAGGGGGGTTACATAAACTTTTTTTTTTTGGTCAAATGTTATTTTGTTTTTATTAGCCCCCTCTGGGAACTACATAATGCCCATGTTTCTAACTGGCAATTACTTCAATGCCCCTTAAACGCTTACAAAAATGTTTTTTAGCAAGCAGATTTAATTAAATATATAGATACATAGACACTGAAGGCAGAAGAAGGCTCTTGGCCCATCCAGTCTGCCCATCCTACCTGACTATTCTGCCTTGCCCTAGTGACAATCCTCTCCTTTTTTATTGTCCCTCCTTCTTCTAACTAAACACCCCTGCCTGAAGCTGCTGATTGATTTGCCTGCACCACTTCCTCTGGTAGCTTATTCCGCTTCTCCACCACCTTTTCTGTGAAGAAGTGCTTTGGATGTCCTTTTTGAATCTTTCCCCTGCCAGCTGCAATGAGTTCCCTCTCGTCCCCGTGTTTGAACTCAGGGAGAACAGTTCCTTGTCATCTACTCTAGTTGTCCAGTGCAGGTACTTGTATGTCTCAGTCATGTCACCCCTTTCCCTCCTTTTCTCCAGGGTGTACATGTTTAAGCTCATGCCGCACGCCTTAGCCCCAGTGCTTCAACTTCACTGCCTTTGTCAGGGGGCGTGGCTAGGAGAGCAGCCTCCAAGTTTAAATATCTCAAGAAGAGTGACATCATCCATCAGGTGCAATACATTAATCCAATACCAAAAAACATATCATGTGATATTAACAAAAAACATATCACGTGATATTAACAAAATACATATCTAAAGTCTCTAAACCAATAATAGCAAACTTCAAAGTGAAATGCCTGTTTATAAAAATACTAATACAGAGCATCGTTCCTAACAACAAATCCATGATGCAGACCGTGCAGTCTTAATATATTTCAGCCAATCAAATGCTCCATTTTCATATAAAAGAATTGTGGGGGGGGGGTGAGAAATCAAAAACCTTTTAATAATAATATAATGAGTAGTACCGATACATTCATTAAATATACAATAATGTATGGGGAAGTGTGCTTAATGAGAAATTAATGGTTGCCTTCGGTGTGGGATGCTACATAAACCCCAAGATCGAAAGCACACTTCCCCATAGTTTATTATTTATAATTGCTGGGTAACAATTTTTTTCCAGCCCTGTGTCTGAATCTGACACACACACACACACACTCCACATGTTGACGCTCACACACACACACACCCTGTCTACCCATTTTTTTTTTCTTGTAGTTTTAATTTCTACAGTTGCTTTTTTTTTTTTTTTTTTTTTACTTTGGGCAGATTTCTATGCTGCAATCGAGATCACGATCTCCTTACTTCTAGGAGTGAGGTCAGAGCCGTTCTTCATGGCAGCTGTCCTCTGGGGTTTTCGAATGGCAGGATCAACCAGATATTTTTTAAATGTTCTTGATGTGACTGTTTTACTTTGAAAAAAGCGACGAAGACTTTCGGTCTGGTGGCTCCTTGCTATGCGGATAAGGAGCCACCATGTTTGCTAACGAGTGGAAGCCCTCCCAGTAGGACATTAGCAACCAATCACAGAATGGTTGTTGTTGAGTGACTCAGCGCGTGCTCGCCGTTATAACCCGCAGGTAATAATGGCAAATTATAACTGGCTCAGCCCACTGAAAAAATTGCTGACCAGTTATTATTATTATACAAAAAATTACTGCCAAATTCAACAGAAAAAAATTCTCTTTTCTTTTGTACATTTCAAGAAAATATATATATTAACTTGTACCTAACTCATTAATTTAATATTATCTAGTCTGTTTAGAGCATATGACGGGTAGTATTTCATTTTACTATTTACTAGTAAGAGGAGGTGGGGGTGAGGGGAGGAAGCAGAGACTTTATCACTAAACAGAAATAACACATTGTTTAAAGTGCCCCAGGACTAGATATTGTATCCTTACAGTGTTACTAAAATCATTTCAAAATTATGTATACCATGTGTCCAAAGGCACAGAAAAAGACATACAAGAGATAAATGTATCCATGTGATCACCCAATCAGAGAACAGATCGGTTTGACACTTTACAGTGTAAAAAGCCACTCATTTTCCTTGCAGAGTAGGAAATTAATCCTGCCACTACCATATTTTGGTGCAGGTACACATTCCATACCCATAAATTTGAGGCCTACTGAATTTGAAGAGTGGAAATAAAAAAAGTGGAGCCCTACAGGGGTATCTTCCCTCTTGTTAACAATTGATCTAATTAATATCACCACCTGTGCGTCCTCCTTCTCTCCTCCTTCACCCCCTCAGCTCCCTCTCCTCCTGCCTCATGCTCACTTTTTACTCCCTCTCCTTTTTTCTTCTCTCCTATCTCTTCTGCAGACACCCTGAAGGATCTCCTCGCCCTTAACCCCCACAAAAGTAAAGGGCTTGACCCCAAGCTCCTTTCACCTCTCTGCCCCTACCATTACCCTTCCTCTAACCACCCTTCTAAACCCTCTTTTCCCCTTGCTCTGTCCCTGATGCCTGAAGCTCACCACAGTCATTCTCCCTCAAGGGTGATGACTCTTCCAAGCCAGGTAATTACCACTCCATATCTCTACTCCCCACTCTTGCTAAATTCCAAAAGCAACTTGTTCTCTCTCAACTTTCTTCCTTTCTTGACTGTTCCTCCTTTTTCACCCCTTTCCAGTCTGGGTTTCGCAAGCCCCACTCCACCTCTACCTCCCTCTTCTGACTTACCGACTCTTTTCTCTCCTAAATGGATTAGGGACATGTCACCTCTGCCATCTTTGCTGATTTGGCCAAAGCCTTCGACACAGTATCCCACACACTCCTCCTAGATAGGCTTGCAGCAACAGGGCTTTCCATACCCTCCACTAACTAGTTCCATTCCTATCTTGTGGGTAGGTCTCAGTCAGTCAGAATAGGCAACTCCATGTACCCCCCTTCCCATCAACACTGGTGTCCCCCTAAGGTTCAGCCCTTGGCCTGGTACTTTTCTCTGTCTTCCTAAATGACCTTCCTGCTGCTTGCTCCTTCACGTCCATTCACATGTACATGGATGACACTGTTCTCTATGCCTCAGGTGGCTCCCCCTCTGTTGTTGTGACCAGCCTACAGCTGGAGTTTGATAAAGTTCAGCTCTGGTTTCGCACAAAACAACTATTCCTCAACACCAAAAAGATAGTCTCCATGACCTTTGGCACCAGGCAATGGCTCTCTAGGCTTACTGACACTTTTTCCTTCCATATCCATGATGGGGTCACGCTAGAGGATGTCACTGCCTTCAAATATCTAGGACTCTGGCTTAATCGACACCTCAACTTTTCCGAACATGTGGATGCCATCCACAAAAAGCTGCTTCCCAAACTAGGTGCTCTATTCAGGCACTGTGGCTGCATCCCCTTACAGGCCTGCAGTGAAAAAGTCCAGAATATGATTCTCCCAATTTTCAACTATGGTGACGTAGTCTACAGCTCAGCACCTAAGTCTACCCTGAGCAAACTGGACACCCTCTTCCACTCTTTCTGCTGGTTTGCTCTTGACTGCCCATCTCGTACCCACCACTGTGACCTCTATGGCGCTCTCTCCCTCCCCCAACTCAAATCCAGACATCTCACCCACTGCTCCTCCCTTGTCGGGAGGTTCTGGCTCGGCTCTCTTCCCTCCTACCTCTCCTCTATTCTTTCCACCCTCTCTCCTCCCTTCTTCTTCCTCCAGAACTCTGACTACCGGACCCTGGCTCTTCCTGTGAGATCATCCATCACAGGTCAGTCTGCTTTCTCCTACCATTTCCCTAAACTCTGGAACTCCCTCCCACTAACTATCCAGTCTGTCTCAACCCCTCTGTCACTTTCCTCTCTTCTGTGCAACTTCACTTCACTTTCCTGCAATTGTTCTTGACCACCTCCCTTGACATCCATGCTTTCTCTCCCTCTCCCCAGTCCTCCTCCTCCTACCCCTTCCCCTTTATCCCCCTTACCTCTGCCTTAATTCTATCCTTTTCTCCCACCCCAACTCTGCCCCAATCCCTACCCTTTCCTCCCTCTAACTACCTTTTTCTCCCTCCTAACTGACACTTCTACTTCAGCTCTACATCCACCTCTGCTGCCTCTTGGCAAGCCTATAAACTAGTTCATGAACTAGGTGTTCATCCAGCTGTGACTGGCTCTTGTGGGATTTTCATCTCAAAGGGAACATGATCTGTCTCTCCCCTACCTCCCTTTTTCTCTCTTATAAGCCTGGAAAACAGTACATGGACTAAGTTCCACCCTTCCGTGTCTGGTCCTTGTGGGGTTGTTATCTCAGTGAGTCAAAGATGTGCCTCTCCTCTACCCTCTCCCCCCTCTTCTCTGCTTTTCACCTATCCTCCCCACTGCTTTCTCTGCTTCTCCCCTTCTGCTCCAAAGAAATTGCTTCTCACGCCTAATTTTATCTTGTTTGTATCTATTTTAAATTTTGGATATCATTATTTAATTCATATGTGCTGGTCGTATGCTCAAAACTCAGAATGTATGCATCTGTTCATTGTTAACCTGAATCTCTGTACTCTGTTGTAACTTCATATATTGTATTATATTGTTATTTAACGCCTGATGCACTTACAAACGTCCCCCTCCTCCCAGGACACACCTGGAAACAAGCTGTTCTAGCTCAGTATGCCTTTCCTGGTGAACCTTTTCAAATAAATAAATAAATATGCTCTTGAGTACGGGTCTTTATACTCCGTACAGTATGTCAAATATATAGTAAGTTGCAGGGACACCACAAGACATAGCCCACAAAGGGTGTGTCACAGTTAATGAATTCCCTCACTTGAAAACTCAAGCCTTGATTACATTTATTTATTTTGTGTAGTTTTTGTTGACCAGGTAAGTGCACTAGACAAATTGTGCCTGTTTTCAGGCATGACACGGGGAAGGGGGATACAGATGAATGCCAACTGACTTTGAACCAGATCAAGCTGTTGCTGGTATTTTTAGTGAATCATAGGAATGATACTGAGCTAAATGGACTTACGTCCTATATGCTCGCCACCATCTCCTAATTTCTAATCTGGTTCATATACCTGTCCCATTTAGATTTAAACTCAGTAATAGACTGACTAGCCACAACCTCCAACGGCAATGTATTCCAATCATGCACCACCCTTTGATTAAACCACCATGTACTTCGTACTTTATTACTTTTAGTGGCTGTTAACTGCATTGGATGGGACCTAGTACTGTACATACTACTATTTACTTTTAACCCAGTAATGTCCCAAAGATCATCACTTTGCCAAGCCTTATAAACCAAGCACATATCACCACGCTTTCTACGCTCCTCCAAGGAGTACATATTCAACTCCATCAATCTAGTTACATAATTTTTTCCTACCATATCGCAGATAACTCTTGTTGCTCTTTTCTGGACCCGCTCTAATAGAATTGAATCCTGTTTTTTAAAGGGAGACCACACCTGTGCTCCATACTCCATAATGGGCCTCACCAGAGACACATACAGAGGCATAACAGCCATCCTGCTTCTGGATGATATATGCCTCAGTATGCAATTTAAGATTTTATTTCCTTTTTTGGCTATATTCTGACAGTGTGATGAAAATGTCATATTACTAGATACTGTTATGCCCAAATCTCTTTCCTCATTTGTTATTTTTATTGGTATATTTCCTAATTTGTAGGATAAATTAGGATTTCTGTTGCCCAAATGCATTATGAAACATTTATCTAAATTCAATGTCAATTTATATTTTTAGTCCACATATCAATGTTATCTATTGCATCTTGTAAATTTGAAGTGTTTAATCTAATATTCACTTCTGCTCCAATCCTACAATCATCGGCAAACTTTTGCATCCATACAGATTTTTGTTTTAATTGAGTGATGATACATAAAGATTGAAGAGACAGGGCCCAAAACCGATCCCTGAGGCACCCACTAGTCACTCCCAAATTATCGGACTGTTCCCTCTAATAATCACACATGATTACGATCATATAACCAGTTTTGAACCCAATTAGTTATATACGAATTTATACTCAGATTTCTCATTTGTTGTATCAATTAGTAATAGAAAACCCTATCAAGCGCCTTTGAAAAATCAAAACAGCACATCGACAGGGATACCCTTATCCAATCTATTCATAACGAGGTTATAGAAGGCCAACATATTCGTCTGGCATGACCTACCCCCTACAAAGCCATGCTGAAATTCATCTGTAAGATGGTTTGTCTCTAAATATTCTTGTATTCTATCCTTTAACACCCCTTCTAAAATCTTTGAGGGTATGGCAGTAAGGCTAATGGGTCTATAATTTGCAGGATCCATCTTATTTCCCCTCTTATATATTGGGACAACAATTGCTGATCTCCAGCATTCAAGTACCTCATCTGTGTCCAGGGATTGTTGGAATATGTATGTTAATGGGGGAGCTATTGTCTCAGCTAGCGCCTTAAGTACTCTTGGATGGAGTCCATCAGGACCTGAGGATTTAGTAGGATCTAATTGGACTAGCCGTTCTTTGATTTCTGTATAAGTTATTAATATACTTTAGTTTGAGTCAGGGTCAAATCTTTTAATAGGATGTAAAATTTTATCATTAGAAAAGACAGTTGAAAAATATTTATTTGCAATATCTGCAATTTCTTTATTATCAGATGTACTATCTCCATTTGTTTTTCTTAGTGAGCCTATAGTGTTGGAATTCCCTTTTATATTACTGATATAAGCATAGAAAGCCTTTGGATTTCCCTCTACCCTGTTAGCCAAACTTAATTCATAATCAATTTTAGCCTTCCTGATTTGTTTTTTAATTTGATTTGTTATTTGGTTGTATTGATTTCTGGTTTTATATGATCTATTTGTTTTCCATTGGAAAACAATGGATGGGAAAAGGTAATCACTTAGTTATATTCTGCCAACTTTATGGAATTACCACCAGAGCACTCTCAAGTTAACCCAACTTGTTAGTCTATCATCCTTCAAAGCACTCCTAAAACCTTTACTGAAGGAAAACTGCCAGTGCTATTCCTAGATCGCACCCCATATGTATTCACGCATTTCTACCCAGGTGCTTATTATTCTCATTCCCCTTGTTCCCCTCCTATGTGACCTCAGACTTTTGGAGTTCCTAGTCTTATCCCTCTTCTCCATCTACCTTGCACTCCCCCCCACCGCTCCACCTATGCTTAACCTTCTACCCATCTCCACCTAGTCAAGACCAGCTCATCCCATCCCACTGTCCCCTTCCACATCCCATGTCCCTCCCTCCGCTATCCCCAACTCTGTAACTCAGTCCTACCTAGCCCAACTGAATTGAATGTATGCTGAAATTACTCCTTTGGCACAATTTTTAACTGATTTTTATTGTATTTGAATTGTCGATGTACTTTTTGTTTTGTCTAGCTGTGCATTGTATAAGTTCTGTTGTTATATGAGTAAGCTGGGTACAACTCTTCTAACCATCTGATTTTCATTGTATATGAATTGTTGAAGTGCACTTTGTTTCATCTATCCATGTATTGTTAAAGCTCTGTTGTCATATGAATATTCCTGTTGCGTCCTTCCAGGACCACCTTGTAAATGAGTCTCTGAACGGTGTATTTCCTGGTTAAATAAAAATTGAATTGAATTGAACTGAAATCACCTGTATGGTGGTGGCAGCAAATATTGTACCTAAAGCATTTAAAGGAACCAACAGATTTTGTAGGTAACAAATTAAAATTCAAATTAGCATTAGCTTCTGGTGACAGTCTATTGTGTGTCACTCTATCCCTGAGGTTAGATGACCTTGTAAATGTAATGTGGTTTAGTGCCCACAGTTCTTGCTACCAGTGGATCCGCTAATAATATTGGCCAATTCCAAAATACAATGTTCCCTATTCTGTCAGTCCACGTATTATACTCTGTGACAAATATCAAAGGTCCCACCTCTGTCTTTTATTGCTACCAGTCTTATTTTTCAATAGTTCACCTCTAGGTATAGTTTAAGCTTTATTTAATAATTCCTGTAGCAGTTCTTTGGCATACCCCTTTCCAAGAATCTTTCCTCAAGCTCATGATCTTGTTAAAAAAAGTGTTATCATCTAAGCAATTCTGACACAGGCGCAGGAACTGCTCATAGTGGAATTCATTTTTTAGCGCTGTTGGATGGGCACTGTCAGCTCTTAAAAATGAATTGGTGGCTGTAGACTTGTGAAAACATTTTCTGTTTACCTTATCCTGCAGATCTGTGGGTTTCGTAAAGGTAACTTCCAAGAAATTGATGCTCTCCTTGCTGGCATTATATGTCAATCATAAATTCAAATCATTCTTCTGTAGTCACTCAACAAAATGCTCAGTCTCTTGGATGTCCCCCTGCCACACGCAAATGATGTAATCGATAAAACAATGCCATCTCTTTATCTTGGGCAGAAATGTATTGATATCTGCATTAAAGATGTTGAATTCCTCCCACGTGCCCAGAAAAAGGTTAGCCTACGACAGAGCCATGGATGCCCCCCCCCCCAATTCTTTTACATGAAAATTAAGCATTTGATAGGCTGACATATATTGAGACTGCATGGTCTGAATCATGAATTTGTTGTCAGGAATGATGCCCTGTATTAGTATTTTTATAAATAGGTATTTTACTTTGAAGTTTGCTATTATCGATTTAGATACTTTAGATATGTATTTTGTTAGTATAACATGATATGTTTTTTGGTATTGGATTAATGTATTAACACAGAAACATAGAACTTGACAGCAGATAAGGACCACTTGGCCCACTTAGTCTGCTCATTTTCCCTACCTACTGCAGTACTGCAGATCCTACTTGATCTCTGACTTTTATCCTCCCTTTCCTATTGCTAGGGTTCCCTTGTGTCTATTCCATGCATTCTTGAATTCCCCTGCCATTTTTGGCCCCACCACCTCTCCTGAGATGCTGTTTCATGCATCCACCATGCTTCCTGTGAAAAAACACTTCCTCACGGTACTCCTGAGTCTACCCCCCTCCAGCCTCATATCATGCTCCCTTGTTCTTGAACATCTTCTTTTCTGAAAGATGCTACCCTCTTGTACCTTATTTATGCCCTTGAGGAACTGTATTTGAAGGTCTCTATCATATCCCCCCCCCCAGGGTATACATATTGAAATACTCTAGTCTCTCCTTACATGACTTTGGATGCAGACCCTGCACCATTTTTGTTGCCCTTCTCTGAACTGCCTCTGCTCTGTTTGTTTCCTTCCAGAGATGCGGCCTCCAGAAATGAACACAGTACTCTAGATGGGAGGTCTCACCAATGATTTGTACAGTGATATCACCACCTCCTTTTTTCTGCTGGTGATGCCTCTCCCTATGCACCCCAGTATCCCACTGGCTCTCCCCACAGCCTTTTCACAATGCTTGGTTACCTTTAGGTCATCAGATATAATTACCCCTAGGTCCCTTTCCTGTTTGGTGGTCATCAGTAGCCCCCCATCATGTACTCATCCCCTGAGTTTCTGTGCCCCAAATGCATGCTTTTACACTTCTTTGCATTGAATCTTAGCTGCCACACTCTTGACCACTCCTCAAGCCTGCTTAGGTCCCTCTTCATCCCCCCCCTGGAGTGTCAACCCTGTTGCAGATCTTGGTGTCGTCTGTGAAAAGGCATACTTTCCCTTCCAGCCCCTCTGCAATGTCGCTTATGAAGACATTAAAGAGGACTGGCCTCAGAACTGATCCTTGTGGCACCCTGTTGGACCTGATGGATGATGTCACTGATGAAAGCTGTGAAGCTGAAGCATTGGGGCTAAGGCTTGCAGCTCAAGCTTGCACCAATAAATTGGATTACCTGGTGAATATTTGAATATTTTTGTCTTTATTATCTGTGAGTGCTGTCTACTTGGAACTGGATGTATGTGTGGGGCTGCCTGCCCTTTGGTAAGCACCACTCTGTTTGGGAGATACAGGCACGGGGTGCGCGGTATTCGTTACCACAAGCACCCACAGGACACCTGTCCATGGCCCCGCCCCCCCAGAGTGCAGCCCGCATTGCTGGATAAGGGCTGTGGGGGGGGGAGTGTGGGACGCAGGCAAGCATCCACTCGATTGTTGTACTGGGTGCCAGAGTGGATTCTTGCTGCACCCATGCAGGGGCACCTGGGAAGGTGTGGAACCCCATGGAATGTAAGGGACATCGTCGACACCCAGTAGTTGTACCAGTATACATATGTTTGTTGTGCCCAGTATTGCATAGTACAGTAGTGCAACACCATATGGGCGTATGGAGCCAACCCATGGCAATGTTATGCAGTTTGTGGAAGGGAGCATATGCCACATCATACTGATGGTACCGCACTGCCACCAGGCATATGTGCTTACATTGGCCACTGGACATTCACGGACCACCTGCCCAACTGGTTTGGGTGTGCCCACCCCATGTAGCCATGCGCTGCCCTAGTCTATCCAAAGCTGGGGATGGTCTGTCTCCCATCCTGATAGTACTCCATGCCACTGAGGTGTCTGGCCCTGTAGGCATGCACCTGTACAGGACTGCACCTAACGGTCATGCCATGCTCAGTGCTATGTGGGCATGCATACCTCCCAACCCCACCAGCAGTATATGTCATGACACTAAGCATCACAGTTCAGAGCACCTGGCCAGTATGTGTAGCACTTTCTTATTTTACAGACTGATATGTCAACAACTAGTGGGCAGCATATAATTACTGTTAAGTACTTGGTCCCCCTGCCATAACTTGGGACCCCCAAAGCGCAGCACTCCATACTTTTGTGAATCCTGCAGAGTGTGGGCATGCCCCCTGACACACACCCTGGCCCACCCCTGGTGTGGAACAGCACAACTGGCCAAGGGAATTGTGTGTGCAAGGAGCTTGCGCACCTGTCATGAATGCCGCTGGAGGTCCGCTGGACCCCCACTGCGTGGCTTTATGACTTAGGGTTGCCTACACACCTCAGATACACAGCACATAGGCAATGCACACTTTTGTGCCTGTAACCCAGTATTCCAGATGTGGCTGCACCAGTGAACTGTACAGAGGGAGGATCACATGGGATCGGTGCCACACAGAAGATTGCTGAAGAAGCTGGAGGACCTCAGTGCAGCTAGGGACATAGTTAGATGGGTAGGAAACTGACTGAACGAGAGACAGCAGAGGATGGTGATAAACAGGGTCAAATTGGAAGACAGAGGAGTCACAAGTGGCGTGCCACAAGAATCTGTGCAGGGTTCTGACCTCTCCAATATGTTCATCAGCAAAACCGGAGAAGCTCTGCATTGGGGTAGATAGTGGTGAAATGATCAGGAGATGCACAGGGATCCGCAAGGGCTAGAGAGGTGGTCTAAGGTTTGGCAGTTGAAATTCAACACTAAACAAGCATTTGTCAATGCCGAATGTTTGCTTGCTGGCATTGGCATTGGTAGTGTAGAAGTTACAGAGCTGCATAATAGGAATGGCAGCGAAGTATTGAACTGAAGCCAGCCCCACCACCACCCTGCAGAGAGTGACAGGCATTGGGGTGTGCCTTTGGGTCGTCAGGCATAACAACCACGCCATTTCACCACACACCCTACCTCTGCAGACACTGACAAGTGTCACGGTGTGCCTTGGGGTCTTTGCCCTTTATGCTAATCTCCCCATTCCATCAGGAAATACGTGAGATGGGTGCGATATAGGAGAATGGGGTGAAGTTTGGACCAAGAGTCCGAGGCACACCTTGATGCCTCTCACTGGCTGCAGGGTGTGGGTGGGGGTGGAATGGTATGAGCATGACAGGCAAGAATCCCAAGTCACACCCTTGATGCCTGTCATTCTCTACAGGGTGGGGCGTTATGGTCGGAAACCCTAACGCCTCAGGCATTCGTTGGTATTTTCACTCCAAATTTTCAACATGTTTTTTTTGTGACCCCCACCTCATGAACAGTGGCAATATCAGTTTGTTAGCCGAAAACTGCTTTTGCACAGTGACCATGGCATTTGGCACCACACATGCAAAAACACACTCCGAACAGGATGTGAAAAATGACAGCAGTACTGTTCATGGGAGGTGTAAAAATGGCAATGTTGAGAAATCTGCTAAATCTTAAAAACTGGTGAAGTCACAAGCGTGCATAGAAACTGTGCAACGCACACCCGTAATGTAACTAGTTTGGGGATATTTTTACAGCAGATTGTTAACGCAGGCATTTTGGGACCTCCGATCATGAACATACTAACATACTAACATACTATTTGCCAGCAGATTAGGCCTTATGGTCTATCAAGTCTGCTCGAACCTAGATCCTTAGTTGGGTGCCGAGACCCTCCCATCCCTTGTGCTCCAGAAACCCCTATCATCCATCCCCACCCCCCCGGGACAGGCCATCATCTGATACATCCACTTTCTGTGACTGTCCCACCCTTTCTTAAAGCTCTCCACTGTGGATCTCTGAACCAGCTCACCAGGCAGAGCATTCCAAGGGTCCACCACCCTCTCAGTGAAAACCTCCTCCTCCTTTCCCCCTCACCCTTCCACCTTCCAACTTCAAACCATGCCCTCTGGTGATGCCTCCCTGCTTTAGTCTAAGATCCCTCCATGTTTACGATTTATTCCTTGAGGTGCCTGAAGACCTCAATCATGTCCCCTGTCTCTCCTCTCCTCCAATGAAAACAGGCAGAGCTCCTCAAGTCTGTCCTCGTAAGTCAAATCCCTAGCCCTCGTATCATCTTTGTTGCCCTCCTCTGTACCCTCTCCAGGAGCTGTATGTCCCTCTTCAAGTGTGGTCTCCAGTACTGTACACAGTACTCAAGGTGTGGTCTAACCAGTCCATTGTACAGTGGCAGAATCACTTCCTTGCTCCTAGAGGTGATCCCCCTTGCGATGCATCCCAACATCCTGTTTGCCTTGCTAGCTGCTCTCCTGCACTGCTCAGTGTTATTCATACATGTATCCACCATGACCCCTAGGTCTTTTTCCCCTGTTGAGGCTTCAGCACCTCCCTCCCAGGGTGTACCTGTGTTTAGGGTTTCCCGACCAAGATGCAACACCTTGCACTTGGTGATATTGAAATTAATTTCCATGTGTGAGCCCAGCTTTCCAGGGTGTCCAGGTCCCTTGCAGAGCCAACCTCCCTCTTCTCCCTCAACTACTGCTCCCATCTTGGAGTCATCCATGAAGAGACTCATTTCACACCCTATACCATCCCTGATGTCTGATATGTATGCATTAAACAGGATTGGACCCAGGACCGAGCCCTGTGGTACCCCACTACCAACCTCTGTAGGGTTCGAGAGCTCCCCACAGACCACTACTCTCTGAGTGCATCCAGCTATCCAGTTTTCAATCCATCTGACCATCAAGGGCCTACTCCTAACCCCATCAGTTTCTCCACCAGACCATTGTGGGGGACAGAGTCAAACCTTGCTGAAGTCCAAGAATAATACATCCACAGGCTTACCCCTATCCAGTTCTGATGTTACCCATTCATAGAACTCTACCAGGTTGGTTTGACATGATCTACCTGGCACAAACCCATGCTGCCGACTATCCAGACCTCCCACCTCCTCCAAGTAAACCCCAATCGTTCCTTTAGTATACTCTCCATTAATTTTCCCACCACCGAGGTTAAACTGATGGGTCTATAGTTTCCTGGTACTTCCTTGACCCCCTTTATGGATTTGTACATGTGCCTCTCGCCAATCCCTGAGTACCTCCTGTCTCCAAGTGACCTGTTGAAAAGCTCCGCCAGAGTGCAGCCAGTATGTCCGCCAATTCCCATAGTACTCTCGGATGAGCAGCCATCCGGCCCAGGAGATTTGTCTTTCTTTAGGGCCTTGAGGCAAACCACACACCCTTTTGGTGGGATGGCATCATCCGTCCCTCCACCTTACTGGTCTTTTTATCCTTATCCAGATGCGACACCCTGGGGTACCTTTCCCTCCCTTTGCTCCATTTCTGCTGCTCCCTGATCCCACTCCTGCCGCTTCTATCCCTTTGTGCCTTGCTTTGTAGATATCCCATCCCCTCCTAGTGAACACAGAGGCAAAGTACTCGTTAAATACCTCTGCCTGGTCCTCGCCTCTTCCACCCACCCTCCTTCTGATCTCAATCTGCTGAGATGGCCTTAGTTTTCTCCGCTCCCCAATGTACCGGAAGAACCCTTTTCCCTCCATGTATCCCCTGTGCCAGCCGATGCTCTTTACTGGACTTTGCTCCCCTCACCATCTGGGTGACTTTTCTAGATGCAAGCTGGTACATTTCCTTATCCCTATCCCTCTTGTTGTTTTATATTTTTGTAGCCGCCTTCTTTTCTCTGACTGCTACCTGGACCTCACTGGACCACCAGCATGGTTTATGTGACCTTGCTCCTACGTTTCAACTTAAGCGCAGATCCTGGCTGCCTCCATAAAGTCCCCGTTTTATGACCTCCATCTCCTTTCCACACTTGTTGTTGAGGTAATCCCTTCAAGTGATCCTTGAGAATATTTCCCATGCCCATAAAGTCTGCCCCTGAAGTCCACTGCCAGTGTCCTAGATCTCACCCCACTCCCCAATGCTTATTTGAAACCAGACAGTATTGTGGTCACTCCCAGTCAGGGGTCCTGTACAACCATGTCCCTTACCAGATCCCCATCTGCCAGAACCACATCCAGGACATGCCCCTCCCTTGTGGGCTCCATCACATGCTGTGTTAAGAACACATCCTGGAAGCCATCCAGCAGCCTCTGCTCCTTGGCCACCTTAGAGGACATGGTTCCCCAGTTAGTACCTGGCATATTAAGGTCCCCCATCAACACCACTCCTTCCCTTTTGGACCACACTGGGCAATGATGTTGTCCAGCAAACCATCCTCTAGACCATCACTCATCCCGGGGGCCTATATGCTACACCCAGCTTGACCTTATCTCCTGCTGGGGATCGTGAGTGACCCATAAGGCCTCCACGTTTCCCTCTGCCTCTTCTACCATAGCAATTTCTATGTCATCTCTAATGAACATAGCCACTCCACCCTCTGCCCTCCTTTCTATCCTTCCTAAGCATAGTGTACCCCATGGTCCCAGTCATAGTTTTTGTTGTACGTTTCCGTGACTGCCGCCACATCCACCCTCCTCGAACAGCATGGCCTGGAACTCTGGCAACTTGTTTCCCAAACTCCTGGCATTTACTAAACTAACCCCACCCTTATCCCTGATCCTTTTGTGAACCCACCCAGATTCCTTATACTTCCATCCTCCCCTGCTCCTCCTGAAACCTCCACCTCCAGTCTGTTTCCCCCCTCCCCCCTTGGGCTTGAAGGCTACTCCCCTCATCTGGAGGGGAAGGCTTCTGGTCAGCCCCTCCCTTATCCCTCCCTCCAGTGTCAGTGTGATTTTCTTTATCTGTCCCAAACAATGATTTCCCACAGCGACCACGCATTTCTGTGCTGAAAGTGTGAAACCACATTTCGGCCATGTTGTGGAAAATGACAGCTGTACTGTTCATAAAGAGGTGTGGAAAAATGCCACTGGTGAAAATCTGGACTGAAAATATTACAAATTCATGAACTTATGAGAGTACATGGAAACTGCGTAATGCTCACTCGTAACACAGTCATTTTATGGAGTTTTGTCACCAAATTTTCAACATAGCTATTTTAAGACCTCTGCTCATGACCAGTGTCACTGTGATTTTCTTAATCTGTCCCAAACATTGTTTCGCACACGACTGTACCATTGTGCGCTGCATGTGTGGAAACACATTTTAGGCGAGATGTGAAAATGGTAGTGTACTGCTCATGGAAGTGCGTTAAAATGGCACTATTGAAAATCTGGTGTGCAAATGTGCAAATTCGCAAACTTGTCAGCGTGTGTAGGAACTGCGCAACGTGTGCTCCTAAAACAGTCATTTTTGGGAATTTTTTCACCAGATTTTCAATATAGCCATTTTAACGCCTCTGCTCATGACCAGTGTCACTGTGATTTTCTTAACATGTCCCATACATTGATTTCGCATACCGACTGCACCATTGTGCGTTACATGGGCAGAAACACATTGTGAGAGAGATGTGAAAAATGACAGCTGCACTGCTCATAAGGAGCTGTGGTAAAATGGCAATGTTGAAAATCTGGAGTGAAAATATTGAAAATTTGTGAACTTACGACTGTGCGTAGGAACTCTACAACACACGCTTCGTAAAACAGTCATTTTAGGAATTTTTCACCAAATTTTCAACATAGCCATTTAAGATCTCTGCTCATGAACAGTGTCACTGTGATTTTCTTAATGTCGTACATTGATTTGCTTTACCGACTGCGCCATTGTGTGCTACATGGCGGAAACAATTTTGGTAAGATGTGAAAAATGACAGCTGTACTGCTCATAGGAAGGTGTGGTAAAATGGCAATGTTGAAAATCTGGAGTGAAAATATTGAAAATTCGCGAACTTACGAGCGTGCGTAGGAACTGCGCAATGCACGCTCGTAAAACAGTCATTTTTAGGAATTTTTCCACCAAATTTTCAAAATAGGCTTTTTGAGAGCCCACCTTATGAACACTGGCAGTGTCATTTTGTTAATCATTCCGGAAAGGTGATTCCGCGCAGTGGCTGCGAAATCACCCTTTGGGTCCGAGTAACGCCATGACAGTGACAGCATTCATGAGAAGGGGTCCCAAAAACCCCATGTTGAAAATTTGGTACAAAAATTCCAAAAAATGCCTGAGATATGCAATAAAATTGAAAAACCCCTATCTATCCCATTATACAGCTTACCGGCATTTCCTCAGTTTGCGGTCGGCTTTGAAGAGTGCAGAAGTGTTCCCGGTCCACCGAAGATTGTCACGCCGAGCTCCGGAGGTAGGTAGGGGTATGGGGGTGTGGGGAGGCAGGGTGCAGTGGTGGGTGCGGGTTGTGGGAGGGGCAGGAGAAGCCGAGGGACAGTTTTTGTATTCACAGGTTTTTAATTTTCTAAGACGACGGGGACGTTTGCCACGCTGGGTGGGCTCCCAGCATGGCAGCTGGAAGGATGTTGGTGGGGGCAGGAGCCGGCGGAGTTAGGCACCCCGTCGGCCATAACATCATTTTGCCATGCTGGGGTGGATCTCCCAGTGGCACCTGGATGCTTGGGGGCGTGGAGCTGACGGGGGATTGGGCACCCCTGTCGGCCGTACAGTGTGGGGGGGAGGGGGAAGGCGCATGAGCATGCAGGGTGCGTGCGTGCGCGCACGTGTGTGTGTGTGTGTGTGTGTGTGTGTGTGTGTGTGTGTGTGTGGAGAGCTCTGCTCACTGAAGCAGAGCTCTCCCTTTCAACTGTATGCCACTGCATTTTCAGCTGTCATAGACAGCTGGAGCAGTGATTGGCGCACTGCGACCGCACCTGCAAACACACTGACTGAACTGGAAGAGGCTGACACACCTCTGGAAAACTCGGATGATGGCACTATGTTTCTTGCACATGTGTGCAAGCAAACATAAAAATGCAAGTGTAACCCCTCCCCCCAAAACAGGGGCTTACCTTAAGTAACTCCCTGGGCTCCAGTAATGCCCACTGCCAGGCAGACATCCTGCAGAGATAGTAAATCAATAATGGTTGGTGTCCTCCTGTTGATCTGCATGAGAGTGCCATGATGTGTCTCCACGCCTGTCTTAAGTGACACAGCCAGTGTAAATGCTGTAGATGGCCTGGGCTAGGTCAGAGTGTTTCAAAACTCATGAACAGCCAGGCATCACCCCCATTTGTCCCACTGTGCTGTCGCTAATAGAGCCAAGGGAGCGCTACATAGTACTGCAGTTATTTACTTATAATTCATAGTTGTTTATGAGATACATTTTGTTGTTTAACCTGCCTTTATTGCAGCATGCATTTTCCAATGGAAGCCACCATGTTTTGTACCAGGACTTCCCGTTTGGACCAGTTAGGACACAGGGGACCTCAAGGGGTCCTTAGCTCAGGTGCCTTGTGGTAAAAAGCTGTAGTTTTTGTAGTTTTTCAGGTTGGCACCTAAACTGACAAATGGGAGCACTGGAACCATGATTGACAGCTCCCCTAGCCAACTGGAATCCAGAGAAACTGGACTAGTCCAAGAACTGATAGAAAAAAGAGAGTTCAGTTGCTAGTAGAGTGGAGAGAGAAAGCAGCTTGAGCCATCAGGAAGCAGCTCTGGGAAAATAGCTGAAGAGAACTGGCAGGGGAAAGGCCTGACTTGCCTCCCTGTTACTATTTGCAGCATCAGACTGCCTAATAGCAGGAAAGTTGGATAAGTCTGAGGAATATTTTAAAACAGTGAGAAGTGCAGCTCGAGCTTTTGAACTGAAAGGAGCTTTTGTATGGTGGTTAATCCCGAGACTCTGTGGGGAAAAAACAGTGTGTATGCCCTGCAGGGATCTGGCCTAGGAGAGGCCTAGGTTTCTCTGGTGTGCATCGGACAGTCCCAAAAAGGGTATCGGTCACCGGGAACAGCCTGGCTACGGATCAAAAGGTTTGCTCAGCAAAGCGGCTGACATTGCGAACTGGGCAGGAAGTAAAAGAGAATTCGAAGAGTTTGATGTTTCTAGAAATAAATGTGCTGAACGCTTGTTGTGGGTTCAGGCCTACCATTCAGGGACTCCTGAGTGCCAGAACAAAGCCTGCCTTTATCAGTGACCAAACTGTCTGCAAGCTAGAGGGGTCACCAGCAGATAAACTGGACTTTGTCAGACACTTTTTAAGTTTGGGACCATGTCTATCCCGGCCCATGCCATCTGTTCTCAAGCCAGCTACAGTTATACTGGCAAGAGACCAGCTTTGGGGATCCAGCCCCTGTGCAACGAATCATCACATGTTGCGGCCACCTACAGGGAAAAGCTGTGAAGTGGAGGTGAGTCGTGGCAAACCCATTTCCCCATGTACAGCAGCTTCCAGCATCAGGTCTTCATTTCAGGGCCAGCAGGGTAGATCTTACAAAGATCATCTCAAGACACTAAACATGTACTCACTGGAGACCAGGTGAGAGAGGGGGGGAAAATGATAAAGACATTCAAGTTCCTGAAGGAAACATAGAAGATGATCTGTGGGGATCTATTTAGCAGGAGTACAGAGTCAAAAGCCCAAGGTCACAAGTGCAAACTGATGGAGGGAAGGTTTAAGAGGGATGTGCGGAAGTTCTAGTTTACAGAAAGGGTGGCGAAACTGTAGAACAGTCTGCCAGCAGAGGTGGTGGATGCCAAGATCGTAAATGGTTTTAAGCATGGCTGGGATGGAGTGAAGGGTTCGGTGGTTGCTCTGGTTGGGAACAGTGGGGAGAGCAGCAATGGGGTGGACTGAGTGGAATAAAACTCCATATAGACAATAGGTCCCAGGGCAGATAGGGAACTCTGGGAAAACTATTTGGACCTTTGCTCTTTTTCTGCCATCATTGTCTATGTTTATACATTTCAACCACTTCTCACCTTCTACTGCTTATTCCCTTCCTATGCATCCCAGGATTCTGTTTGTTTTGCTCACTGTCCTGTTGCAGTGTGCAGATGTTTTTAGGTTCTCTGATGTATCATCACCCATAAATCTTTTTCTTCCATCCAGCACCACTCCTGCCTTTTTATGTTGATTGCGCGCATGCGCAAGAAACATGTTGCGTCAGCTTTCTCCACAAGCAGGTTGTGGAGGCGTGGCACTGTTGTGCCCAATGCCCCACAGCCTGCAAAGGCTTGTCCCCGTCCCCAATGCCTAGGCACGCTGCTGCTGACACTAGTTCAGCCAGCGTGCCACAACCTTCTAAAAAATCAGCCGCTGCAATCGGGGCGCCTCATCATTGCAGCGTCAGCCATCCGCTGCAATGAGGGAGCAACTCGTCATTGCGGGCGGGATGTAGGATCTGATATTGTTTGTGAACATGGCAGCGGCTTGCCGCCATATTCCTAAACAATATTTACCATGTTTGTTTGCTGGCCAGGAGCTCACTCCCTGTTGGCATAATGTAACCCCGTTTTATTGTCTGCCGATGGGTTGCCCAATCCCGTCAGCGAAAGACCCCCCCCTTTTTGTTGTTTGCTGATGGGGTGCCCAATCCCCGTCGGCAGAAAGGAATTCCCGCCCTTTGTTGTTTGCTGCTTGAGGTGCCCAATCCTATCGGCTACAGCTGCCCCAAACAAGACTCGGTGGCATGCTGGGAGCCCACCCCAGCATGCCACATGCCCCTTGTTGTTTGCCGGCGGGGTGCCCAATCCCCCGTCAGCTACAGCTGCCCCCTTAAAGCAAGACTCCGCTGGCACGCTGGGAGCCCACCCCAGCATGCCACATGCCCCTGTAAAGTTAAAAAAGGTCCCGCAACATTTTTATTTATTTTTTACCTGAAAAAAGGAACGGTCCCTTGTAGTCTCCCTGCACCCCTCCCACTACCCGCACCCACCCACAGTGCACCCTGCCTCCCCACACTTCCCCCTCACCCCATACTTACCTCCGGAGCTCGAGCGATGATCTTGACGGACCGGGAACACATCTGCACTCTTCAAAGCCGACCGCAAACTAAGGAAATGCCGGTAAGCTGTATAATGTAATAATTAGGTTTTTTTCAACTTTAGTGCATGTCTCGGGCATTTTTGGGAATTTTTTCACCAAATTTTCAACATGGGGTTTTTGGGACTCCTCCTCATGAATTCTTGAACTGTCACCGGCATTAATCGGCCCGAAGGTGGTTTCCACACGGTCACTGTCTGGAATCACCCTTTGGGGCTGAGTAGCAACGACAGTGCCAGTGTTCATAGTGGGCTCTCAAAAGCCCTATGTTGCAAATTTGTGGAAAAAAATCCACAAAATAGCTGCCTTCTGGCGTCGTTGCTTGCGCGGTTACTACGGGTAGCGTAACCGAATTTACAATATTTTCACACCAGATTTTCAACATTGGCATTTTGTCACACTTCCTTGTGAGCAGTACAGCTGTCATTGTTCACATCCTGGCTGAAATGTGTTTTCGCACTTCCAGTGCAGAATAGAGCCGTTGCTGTGGGAAATCAGTGTTCAGGACAGATTAAGAAAATGACAGTGACACTGTTCAGGAGTAGAGGTCCTAAAATGCCTATGTTGAAAATTTGGTAATGATACTCCCTAATGATTGTATACGAAAGTGCGCTAGCAGTTGGCACGCACTTTAACTTCGGAATTTATAATATTTTCACTCCAGTTTTTCAACACTGCCATTTTCCCAGACCTACTTAAGAATGGTACAGCTGTCATTTTTCCCATCCTGGCTGAAATGTGTTTTCACACTTCCGGCGCAGAATAGAGCGGTCGCTGTGGGAAATCACTGTTCAGGACAGATTAAGAAAATAACAATGATACTGTGCATGAGCAGAGGTCCTAAAATGCCTATGTTGAAAATTTGGTGATGATAGCCCATTAATTGACTGTGTTACAAGTGTGCGTTGCACACTTTCCACGTACCTTTGTAACTTTGTAGATTTGTAATATTGTCACACCAGATTTTCAACAGTGCCATTTTTTCACACCTCCTTAAAAGCAGTACAGCTGTCATTTTTCACATCCTGACCAAAATGTGTTTTCACAGTTCTGGCGCAGAATAACGTGGTCACTGTGGGAAATCAGTGTTCAGGACAGATTAAGAAAATGACAGTGGCACTGTTCATGAGCAGAGGTCCTAAAATCCCTATGTTGAAAATTTGGTGATGAAACTCCATAACATGACTGTGTTAAACTGTTTCCACGCTCCCTTGTAACTTCGCAAATTTGTAATACTGTCACGCCACATTTTCAACAGTGGCATTTTTTCACAACTCCTTATGAACGTTACAGCTGTCATTTTTCACATCCTGGCTAAAATATGTTTTTGCACTCCTGCCGGACAATAGCACGGTCACTCTGGGATATCAGTATTTGGGACAGATTAAGATCGACCGAGTGAGAGGGGGGAGTGACCGAGCTCAACTGAGCTCTGTCGGGACTGCTGCAAATTTGTTTGTGGGCAGACAAAGGCCCCAACACAAGAGCCCAGTACAAAAGGGCAGCCTGCAGCACTGGGAGAAACAGAACGAGAGAGCGAGTGGGAGAGGGAGAGTGAGCAAACTCACCGAAGCACTGTCAGGACTGCTGCGGATTTCTTTGTGGGCAGAAAAAGGCATCAATACAGGCAGGGGCCCAGTACAAAAGGCCAGCCTGCAGCGGTGGGAGAAACAGTACGGCCCGAGTGAGACAAGGGGACTAGTGAGCTCAGCAGACTCTATCAGGACTGCTGGGATTTCTTTGTGGGCAGAAAAAGGCGACAATGCAGGCAGGAGCCCTGTACAAAAGGGCAGCTTGCAGCGCCAGGACAAACAGAATGAACGATGAGAGAGGGAGACCGAGTGACCTCAACGGAGCTCTGTCGGGACAGCTGCAGATTTCTTTGTGGACAGACAAAGGTGCCATCGCAGCCAGGAGCCCCATACAAAAGTGCAGTCTGTGGCGGCAAGAGAAACAGAACGAGTGAGTGACAGAGCGGTAGTGAACGAGCTCAACAGAGCTCTAGTGTGACTGCTGCAGATTTCTTTGTGGGCAGAAAATGCGGCAACGCAGGCAGGAGCCCAGTACAAAAGGCCAGCTTGCAGCGCTGGCAGAAACGGAATGCGAGAGTGACAGAGGGGGATTGAGCGAGCTCAGTGGAGCTGTGTCGGGACTGCTTCAGATTTCTTTCTGGCCAGAAAAAGCTTCCAATGCAGGTAAGAGCCCAGTACAAAAGGGCAGTCTGCAGCGCCAGAAGACACAGAATGAGCGAGTGAGGGAGGGGGAGTCAGTGAGCCCAACGGGCATTTGTTAGGACTGCTGCAGATTGGTTTGTGGGCAGAAAAAGGCAGCAATGCATGCAGGGGCCCAGTACAAAAGGGCAGCCTGCAGTGGCAGGAAAACCAGAATGAGCGAGTGAGTGAGCTCAACAGAGCTGTATTGTAACTGCTGCAAATTTCTTTGTGGGCATAAGAAGGCAGCAACGCAGGCAGAAGCCCAGTGGAAAAGGGCAGCCTGCAGCGCCGGCAGAACAGAATGAGCGAGTGAGAGAAGGGGAGTGAGCGAGCTAAACGGAGCTTTGTCAGGACTGCTGCAGATTTCTTTGTGGGCAGAAAAAGGTGCCAACAGAGGCAGGAGCCCAGTACAAAAGGGCAGCCTGCAGTGCCAGGAGAACCAGAATGAGTGAGTGAGACAGGGGGAGTGAGCGACCTCAACGGAGCTCTGTCGGGACAGCTGTGGATTTCTTTGTGAGTAGAAAAAGCCACCAACGCAGGCAGAAGCCCAGTACAAAAGAGCAGCCTGCAGCACCAGGACAAACAGACAGAGCCAGTGACAGAGGGCCACTGAGCGAGCTCAACAGACCAATGCAATCAACATTCGGCATTGACAAATGCTTGTTATATTGTACCTTTGGGTTCCTTTTTCCAATGTTCATTACTTCACATTTGTTAGCATTAAAGTTCAGCTGCTAAATCTTTAACCAGCTCTCCAACCTGCTCAGATCCTCCCTTAGTGCCCTTCTCCCTTACTCCATCTTTACCCTTGTGCAGATTTTTGTATCAATTGCAAAGATGCAGCTTTTACCCTTGATACCTTCACCTATGTCACAGATAAAAATATTGAAGAACACTGGTCCTAGTACCGACCCCTGAGGTACCCCGCTGGTCACTTCCTCACCTCTGAAAACTCCCCACTTACAACCACCCTCTATGTTGTACACCTCATCCAGCTCTCTGCTCAATTCACCATCTTCTGCTCTACCCCAAGGTAACTAATCTTTTTGATCAGCCTCCTGTAGGGGACTGAGTAAAGGCCATGCTGAAATCAAGGTATACTATATCAACTGCCTGCTCCTTGTCTACTGCTGTGGTAACCCAGTTGAAAAACTCAACCAGATTAATCTGGCAAGACCTTCCCATTGTGAACCCATGCTGTCTGGGGTCTTGCAGCCCATTCCCTTCTAGGACATCCACCAGGTCCACCTTCAGTAGAGGCTCCATGATCTTCCCCACTATAGACATTAAGCTGCCGGGCCTATAGTTTCCTTGCTCATCCCTCTTCCCACTCATGTGTAGTAGAATTACATCTGCTGACCTCCAGTCCCCAGGGACCACCCCCTTGGCTAGCGAGCTATTCAACGTATCTGATAGTGCCTTTACTGTAGCCCCTGCTACCTCCCTTGGCGTCGTTGGGTGTAAGCTGTCAGTTCCCTTAGATTTATTTACTTTCAACCCTGTTAGCTTTTCCAACAACCTTCTCTCCATTATCTAGACCTTTGCCCCAGTGTCTCTGCTCCATCCCTTGCTAACCCCACAATCTGGCAGTGGTGCATTCTTCTCCTTAGTAAATACTGAATAACAATAATTGTTCAGTATCTCTACCCTCTCCTTGTCCCCTGCCTCCCATTTCTCATTGCTCTTACATCTCGCTATACCCCCTTTAACTTACATTTCTCCTGGATGTACTAGAAGAATGTGTTATCCTCTTTTTCACCCCCATTATCAACCTGAGCTCCGTCTGCGCTTTGGCCTCCCTCACCTTCCTGGTTTGTCTTGTTGCTACCAGATACTTGACAGTGTCTTCCTCCCTTTGACTGCCCTTATGCTTGGAAAATGCCCTCCTTTTGGTTCTTACTGCCACTTATACATCGGCTGTGAACCACATTGGCCCCTTGGCCCTTATACCCTTGGATACTTTCAGAATGGAGCTATCTGCCATGAGAAGAGCTTGCAAATGTCCCAGTGTCCCTCGTGTTATACATATTTCACATTGAACCCAACAATGTTCAAACAGTTTGGTTTGAGTTCACCAGTTTGATGTGAAGTGGTCCTCTTTCACTCATGGTTCTTCTTAGTAGCCCTACGTGAAAGTGTTTTTTGCCTAGATCAGAGCTAAGAAGTAAGAGCTTGAGAGAGAGAGAGAGCCCACAGAGAGAGCAGGGGTGGTATTTGCAGAGACTTGGGCTGGAAAGGGTTGGTTGGAGGGAGGGAGAGCATGCAGTGAGAGAGAGAAGGTTGTTTTTTGCCAGATCCAAAGTGGAAGGGAGGGTTGGGTGGAGGGAGAGCACAAGAAGGGAGAGACGGAGGGACGGAGGGGTGTTTGTTACCAAGACCAGGGCAGGAATAGAAGGTGGGAGTGGGAGAGACTGCAAACAGAGGAAGAGTGCAGGTGATACTGTATTTGTTGCCAAAATGTATTTATTTATTTATTTCAGTCTTGGAATTAATACCTTTGAGCCAAAGGCTCTTTTACATAGGCTCCACATCATATCAAAGAACAAAACAAACAGTATAGTGAGAAAATACATAGTGATCCTAGGAGTCAAGATAACAATAAATTAAGCACACACGGATTTAAGTTACAAAAACAGGTATTTTGCAGACATACAGTGGCTAGGAGTAAGCTTAACTAGCAAGGAAGGGCATTAGGGTTGGGATCTGGCTACAGGAGGAAAAAGATGCAGCCAAGTGGCATTGTCAGAGACAAAACGAGAGAAAGACAAAAACTAGGGACATGGTCTTACAGGACAGACAGAAGCTAAGGGCTAGGGCCTAACATTCTTCTAGAGTAGTGATATAGCCAAAGGCATTGTCTGAGCGAAGGGCTGGGAAGGGAGGATTGGAGGGAGGAAGGGAGGGAGTAGGAGTTTTTTTGTTTGTTTGTTTTTGGCGAGACATGGGTGGAAAAGGTTCCATGTCATAACAGCAAATATACAACAGTGACTCATAAATCAGCGAATGCACATCGAAAATGGCAATGTGCACTATAGCGCCCAACAGCAATAGCCACTATCGCTATATTTTCCAAATAACGAAAAGGCTACTACTTGTTTTTTGCAGGGGGCTACGCAACCCGCACCCTCAACTTCATATAATCAAGTCGAGGAGGGTTGATACTGGGGAAGGGGGCAAACTTGCAAGGGGGCTACATTGGGGACACACATGTTGACAGGGGGAGAACAGTGGGGGGGACCCTACAGACAGGGGGAGAACAATGTCGGGAGGGCAATGTAATGGCACAGATATCAAAAATAACAAAGTCCAAAAGAAATAACAAAAATTAGTGTACCTACACAAGCTCTGAACCCAGGTCATCCACTCCAACGGCGGTTGCCTTAACCGCCACACCACATGGCCAGCTCAGTGGATGCTTGCAAAACAAAAAAAGTCAAACCCTCCCAGGAACCCTTCCACATACACCACAACACTACATGCTCAACTTAACTGCAGTAGTAATTGCACATAGCTATTCTTAGCACTGTGCCATCTTAACATTCACTATTTTGACATCGCTCTTATTCCCATCGCTCAGTCGCTAACTTAACATGCTACGTGGAGGTGAAGTGGAAAGTGGTGATGGGACAGACTGCCAAGGGAGGGAGCAGATGCTGTTTTTTGCTGGGTGACCTGCTCCTAATGACAGCCAGAAGTGAAATGACTGCGCTATCCTTCCCCTGAGGAAAATGGGCAGGACACACGCAGAAGATTCCTACACACAACACAGTGACATCACATCACCCTGGGACCTTTTGATAAGTGCAGTGGAGGCCAAAGAGGTAAGCTGGACTTGCCAGCATTGTGTTTCCATGTTTGAGATAGGCCTGCTTTAAATAGTTCCTCTCGTGTTTTGCAAAACTCACAGAATGATCGCAAGAGATGGGCTATGATAGCACTCTGAAAACAATCAACAGTGCAGCCATAATGGATTATACCACATTTGTTCAGGGTCACTGGCCAATCAGATCACTGAAGCACTGAACCATGTAGGGCCCATTTTATAACATATGTTATAATGAAATAGAATTTGGGTATATATAGCACCATTCTTACACACTGTATCCTAAAGCACTGTACAAAGCAAGGAACTGTTGAAGAAAGAGAGCCACTGTCAGATTACGGTATTAAAATAGGGAGGGAGACAAAGACAGTGGTTTGAACCATCACTGAAGACAGACTGCTCAGGGGTCTGAGGAAGTTCATTAAGCAACAACACATGACATGGGGGGTGTCATTATGGTGGGATAATGGCCCACCTTGGGTGCTTGAAGCACGAAGTGAAGCCAAATGCTTCCACCTTCCAAGAAGACCCTTTAGCCCACCTTAATGCAACCCCTGGAGTTCTTTATTGTGATTTTGAAATGGGTCCTTTTTCATAAAGTAAGTGTGTCCTTATATGTATTTTTGTTGAGCTACTTTCAGCCAGGCTGTTGTGCTGGGATAATACCCTGGCTGAAAGTTCCTCTTGACCAGTCAGGAGCCAGCATTCTTTCTACCCATTTCATAATGGTGGGGAAGTCACTGGTAGCTGATGGACTGTATGACAGGGTGCTCATAGGGGTAGAGCAGGCTTGCGCAGCACCCTTGGCAGACCTGTTTAACAGCTTGTTAGCAACAGATTTCATCCCCATGGATTGCAGAATGGCAACTCTGCCTCTGCACAAGAGCGGGGACAGGGGAAATCCAGTTAAACTACTGACTGGTCAGCCTGACATCCTTCATAGGGAAGCTGCTGGAGACTAAGACCAAGGAGGGTTCATTGACTACCTGAAGAAACATGGCTTCGTCAAACAGCCTTATAGAAGTCTTCACTACAATGCCTCAGGTGGTGGACAAGGGCTAGACGGTAGCTGTTCTGTATGTGGACTTCAGCAAGGCCTCTGACGCAGAGCCCTACAGATGTCTTGTGAAGAAGTTTGACTCACTTTAAAAATACCGGTAGTACAGGGACTGCTTGCAGTATACATGCAATAACCATTAAGTGTACTAATACTGTACCAAACAGCAGTAATGCATTAGAAACTGTGAGAGGGAATGTTAACTTTAACTTCCACCTGGATTACCACCAGAGATGGGCAGAAGGGACCTAGGTTTTAACGTCTCATCCGAAGGATGGCACCTTCAGCAGTGCAGCACCCGCCAATGCCGCGCTGCCGTGTTTAGTGTGCATAAGTACAAGAGCATGGTTCAGGACTTGAACTCATGAATTTTCCCTCTTTCTGGCCCAGAAGAAAGAGTCCTAGCAACTGAGCCCCTGAAACTGAAAGAAAAGGGTTACAACAGGGACACGTTTGTTTATATGCCAGAAAACGCAGATGGAGCCCAAATGAGATTTAAACTACAAAGAATGTTTTTGTAACTGATAAAGATGGGAGTGTTGATTACAGACTCGCACTGAACAGGCCAGAATGACATAGGATTTGGTCATTTTTCTGCAGGGTTTGTGCCAGGATAAGCAGAAGGTTTCCCAGAGTTCGGTCTCTGACCACGGGTGGCTTCGGTTGTGGAATCCAGTTCTGCTGTGGAGGTCCAGCTAGAGACAGTGTGTCCCCCCCCAACCAGTGCATTTGTTCTTTGTGTATGTACTGCTACGGGCAATAAGCAATGGCAATCAGGTGAGAAGCAGAATTGTGGTGCACGCTATTGGAGTCAGGGGAGGGGTACAGGAGTTGGAGAAGGGCACAGTGTGTGGGGGAAGGGAACAGCACAGGGAGGGGGTAGAGGAGGGGTAAGCCAGTGGAGGATGGGTATGGCAGCTGAGGGAGGAGGTTATTGGATGGATAGGGGGCACAGTGGGTGGAGTAGCAGTACAGCAGATGAGGTGGAGCACAGCGAGTGAAGATAGGTACAGTGAAGTGAAGGAGGAGGTACAGCAGGTGATGGGGTACAGCAGGTGGGGAGTAATACAGCAAGTAAAGAGGGGAGCAGCACTTGGAGGAGGGATAGAGTGCAAGGAGAGGGCAAACAGCGTATGGGAAGGGGTACAGTGGGTGGATTAGGGTTGCAGCAGATGGGCAGGGTACAGTAGGCAAGGAAACAATACAGCAAGTAAAACTGACTATAACAGTTGGAGGAGGGTGGACAGTAGATCGGGAGAGGCACAGCGGGCAACAAAGAGGTACAGTATGGGGAGGGGTACAGTGGGTGGAGGGGGGACAGCGGGTGGGGAGGGGCACAGAGGGTGAAGGAGTGGTGCAATAAGCAGGAGATCAGTAGAGTGGATGGAGAGGGGTACACTGGGCAGGGAAAAGGTGCAGCACATGGGGAAAAGATAGAATGGGTGGAGGAGGAGCAATTCACTCCTAAAGGAGCATTTATCCCTGAAAAGATTATTCCATGTTAAATATTCTTTTGTGAGTGTTCGTCCCTTTGAAATGAGCCAAATTGTCAGTATTGGAGATCAAACTCCTCAGCTGGTCCATATGAATGGAGCAAGAAGGGCAGCCTCAGCTCAGGCTCCCACTTCCAGGCCACTGAGCTATAGAGCACAGCCAATGTTCTTTACAAGTAATATATACCCCCTCCTGCCTACAGTACAGGGGGGATAGGTGATCACCAGCTTGCCAGGCCACAGAGCCTGTACTGATAGGTAGAGCCTCAGGCAGGGAGTCCAGTTGGTGGAGCTTAGAAAGCCAGTTGTGGCAGGTGTGTGGAAGATGGCAGAGTGAGAGGAGGATGATGCCAGGGGTGCCTTGGGAGCACCCTTGTCCCAGATCACTTGACAGGCCACCTGAGTAAGCAATGGTCCCTCACAGCAGCAGTTGTCTAAGGATCCACTGTAACAGAGAAACAGAACTCACTGTCCAGTTGCCTGGTAGCCTCCAGGGATGGGCACCAAGACAGCTGTGGTGACTCCAGGGGTTTTAGAGTCTGAAAGCATTTAGTGTAGATTGCCATAAATTCTGGGGGGAAGGTGTGTGAATCCTAAGGGGCTGCCCCTCTGGGGAAGTTCCAGGTGACCTTATTGCACAGAGAGGGTCCCACCAAAGATGGATGTTTACTTTCGAGGTCCTGTGCCTAACAGAAACTACCAGCCTAGTTGATGAGGAAGAGAGACCTGGTGAGAAAAAATCAAGCTGCTGACTAAGGTAGTAGACAAAGCCTACTGTTTGTTCAGGAGGCCCAGAGCTGGGATAGATGTCAGAAACATTGTCTTAGGCAGAGAGGTTGGGGCAATTACAAACCGATGTGAGAGGCCAGACTGGGGTAGGTGCTGCCCCATTCAGGTGAAAGATATTTATTTAGTTTTCATTGACTGGGTAAGTACAGTAGATAACTAACATTATCTATTTTCAGGCACGACCCAGGAGAGTTACAGACAAAACCAGCACATCATAATAGGAGAAGTTACAGTCAGCAAGCAACACAACAAAATCGGTGGGGTTACAAGATAATCACATTGTATACAGTGGTCAGACCAATGAACAAAGTTTACACAGAGAGTAGAAAGAATTCAAAACAGGCAATCATCACAGAAGGAAAAACTATCACATGTAAGTACTGAGGGTACAGTGGGAACAAAAGGTGGGAAAATTAACCTAGAGTACTAAAAGGGGAGTCGAACAGAGGAGCCCAGTGCAGGGATGGCTTTCAGGCTCTAAGGGGAGACTGGACTGAGCAAAGCTATGGCCTGCTGGTCCAGGGCCCCTGGTAGCCATCAGCCAGAGATGTGTGAGATAAAGTCCCTACAGCAGTACTGCCTCCTGCCCACCAGCTGACCTGGCATTGTGGTGTCACAAGGTGTATGTGTGAAATGTGTAAAACCCACAGCTAATAGCAAAATGGGGGTTACTGGAAGTTCAGTACAGAGTAGAATAGGTTCTGACCCAAGGTATAACCTCACAGACTGGTGACTGCGAGAAATAAGAGGGGTTAAGTCATCCAAGAGTGATGAGAGGAGGATACAACCTATACAAGGGGAACTCTTAGGTTTTGACTCGAGTCCAGAGTCAGGATCGAACCTATTTGTACAATGCCAGCATAGACAGCATGTGGAGACCAGGGCTCCCATGTGTGTAAACTGTGATACAGGGAAGCAGTAAAGAGTGGCAACTGTTTCAACATCTTGCAGTGTGGTATTATTTCTGTCCAGACAAAAGGTTTAAACTGAGTGTACTCCATGACCTGGGATAAAGAACTAAAGTATGCTTCAGTATTGTGGGTGACTCTCTGGCGAGCAGTACCACCTTACCACTAGATCCCTAGACAACAGAGGGTTTCCCTGGTCTAAGCTGGCCACTGCTGACACCAAGAGAGGGTTATCATATGGCATCAGCCTTAGCTGAGAGATTTGACAGCAGCTGCTGAGTGGGCTGCAGTTCCTAACTACATCTGGTCCAGGGGTTGCATACACATGGCATATGTGTGTGTGTTGGGGGTGATGTTCCAATGCAATTGAACTGGGCTCTGTGTTTTGCTATTACCACACCTATACAGAGTCTGAAACTTCATTAATTTGTTTAATTCAAGCAAAATGAAGCTTCTTTACATTTCCAATGGGTTAACATGGGAAATAAATTGCAGACTAGAATCTGTGGTTCAGCCCAGTTCAGTAGTGCAGGGGATGGTTCATGGTGCTACTATATGAGAGACCAGGGTTCTATCCTTGAGCCCCACTCCCAACCCTGAGTTGTTGGAGTTTGGCATACCAAACCGGGGCAGCATTGCCGCGAGTGACTCCAGTGGCCTCAGTTCACACTCCACAACCAGAGCATTTGCAGGGTCAGATCAAGAAGTGACTGGTACTTGGGGGGGGTGGAGACTAGCAGTTCACGGAATGTGTGAGTAGTACCTCAGGGCGGTATGATTGGCAATTTGGGATCATGTGACCAGCACTTTAGGAGTGGCCGGAACTTTGGGGGCTATGACTGACATTTTGGGGACATGTGGCTGGAATTTGGGGGGCTATAACTGGCTTTTTGGGGGACTGTTACTGGCACTTTAGGAGCATGTGACCAGCACTCTGGGGTGAGTGACCGGTGTCACAAATGCACTCAGCAGGTCAGGCCCTCTGCTCTCACAGTGCCACAGTTGGTGGCGCACTGGCTGAACTAGTGTCAGCAGCAGCATGCCAAGGCATTGGGGGATGCCTGACAAGCCTTTAAAGTCTGTGGGGGCATTGGCCATGACAGTGCCATGCCTCCACAACCTGCTTGTGGAGAAAGCTGCCGCAATATGTTTCTTGTTCATGCGCGAAATCAACATAAAAAGCATACAATCACTTAAAAGAACAAGGTTAAAGTACTGGCAGCTGGGTCAGTTCTAATTAAGATAGAAAAAGAGGAGACCCTTAATTAAGTCTCTCTAGTCTTTTAATTACCTCCTGGTTTCAGGTCACTCGTCACTCCATTGACCTGGGGGGGCACTCATAGCACAGGATGTCTCATGTGAGACACTCACATACTACATTCTATATTACAAATATCATAGAACAATCATAACCAGCTGGCCAAGTGTCACAGTCCTCCCCACCTAGACTGAATTTGGGGGCTCTATCCCCTGCATGGGATGAGCTTCCCAAGTCAGTTCACTCCTCATACAAACGTAATAAGCCATCTGTGTTCTGATTGGTCGCTCCAGCCCTATATAAGATCATCATGTCATACCCTTGCAAGGCAAGACTCCATCTTAATAGTCTACCATTAATTTTTCCCATTTGGGTCAGCCAAACCAGGGGGTTGTGGTCAGTTGGTACCTCAAAATGCTGCCCATATAAGTATGGGTCTAACTTCTTTAGGGCCAACACTATGGCAAGACACTCTTTTTCCACCATGGACTAAGCCTGCTCTCTGGGAAGTAACTTTTTACTCAGGTACACTACAGAGTGATCTTTCCCTTGGTTGGATGTCTGACTCAGTACTGCCCCAATACCCACGTCTGAGGCGTCAGTCTGAACTATAAAGGGTCTGCTATAGTCAATTACTTGTCAATACAGGAACACTGCACAGTGCCTCCTTCAGCCTGGTAAATGCTTTTTCACAGGCTGGTTCCCAGGTAATTTTCTTAGGCATCTTTTTCTTTACTAGGTCAGATAGGGGAGCAGCCAGGGCATTGTAATTGGGTACAAATTTCGTATAGTACCCTGCTGTCCATAAAGAACTCCTGGCCTGCTTCTGCATTTCTGGTCTGGGCCATGCCTTGATCACCTCTATTTTCACTTGGTTAGGACGGAGCTGTCCCCGGCCTACAACATGCCTGAGGTATGCCACTTCAGCCATGGCCACCTGGCACTTCTCAGCTTTGACAGTGAGCCCGGCCCTCTGTATCCTGCCCAGTACTTCCTTAAGGTGGGACAGGTGTTTCTCCCAGCTGGCACTAAAGATGGCAATGTCATCCAGGTACGCCATGGCATACTCCTCAGCACCATTCAACACCTGGTTCACCAACCTTTGGAAAGTGGCCGGGGCATTCTTCATTCCAAAAGGCATTACTTTATATTCAAATAAGCCTATCGGAGTGATGAAGGCTGACCTCTCCCTAGCTCTGTCAGTTAACTCTACCTGCCAATACCCCTTTGTCAGGTCAATAGTCGAAAGGTATGTTGCCCCTCCCAACTTGTCCAGGAGTTCGTCCATCCAGGGCATCGGGTGGGCGTCTGACTTCATGACTGCATTCAGTCCATGATAGTCCACATAGAAATGAGTAGAGCCATCTGGCTGGGGCACAAGGAGCATTTCCTCCACTTCCCTCCTAATGTCCTTTTGGACAGCCTCTGACACCCGATATGCTGTCAACCATATGGGCGTCTGTGTCCTTGTTTCCACATTGTGCATCGCTAAGGGGTTAGTCCAGGCTTGGTGCTAAACAGTGGGGCAAAGTCTGCTAAAACCTTCCTTACTTCCTGGATCATGTCCAGGGCCAGCTGGGGAGACAATTTAACTGCCTCCACAGAGGACTCCCACTTGCTTTCTTTCAGCAAGTCCAGAAGGGGGTCTCCTTCGTCTGTCCCCTCCTCAGGACCACATACTGCAAACACCATGTCAGCCTATGGCTTCATCATGTTGACATGGTACATTCTTTAGGTCTTTCTTCTGTCAGGCAACTCTATGATATAGTTCACATCATTTACCTTTCTAACTACTTTGTACGGTCCTGCCCACTCAGCCTGCAGCTTGTCTTTCCAGACTGGAATAAGGACCATGACTTTCTGACCCACCATGTATGAGCAAGCTCTGACTCCGCAGTCGTACCACACTTTTTGTTTCTGTTGGGCAGCTGCCAGGTTGCTCTGGGCTGTCCCCATAAGCTCCTTCAGTGTTTCCCTAAACCTAAGGATGTAATCCATTATGGGAGTTCCCTGAGTGGCGTGCTTGCCTTCCCAGTCCTCCCGGATCAAGTCTAGGGACCCAAGAACCCGGCATCCATATAAGAACTCGAAGGGGGAAAATCCTGCCAACTCTTGGGGCACCTCCCTGTATGCAAACAACAGGTGGGGAAGGTATTTCTCCCAGTCCCTCCCATGCTGTTCAGCAAACGCTTGGAGCATTGACTTCAGGGTACCGTTAAATCTTTTCACAAGTCCATTGGCTTGTGGGTGACAAGGTATTGTGCGCCTTTGCACCACCCCACACTTCTCCCACAAACATTTCATCAGGTCCAACATGAAGGAATCCCCTCGATCGGTGATAATCTCCTGCGGAAACCCAACATGGGAGAAACTCCCAAGTAAGGCATCTGCCACTTTGTCTGTCCTCAGTGAGGATAGGGCGACTGCCTCTGGATACTGGGTGGCATAATCCACCACAGTCAGGATGAACCTCTTCCCAGAGGAGCTGGGGCTATTTAAAGGCCCCACAATATCCATTCCCACCATCTGGAATGGCTCCTCCACTATGGGCAATGGAATTAGGGTGGCTTGTATTTTCTTACCTGTCTTCACTATTTCTTGGTACCGGTGACAAGACCTGCAATACTCCTTCACCTGCTGGGTGAAGTTGGGCCAATAGAAATTCTGGGCCAATCGCTGCATAGTGTGCGTGATTCCCAGATGACCAGACAAGGGAATATCATGTGCAGTCTTGAGCAACTACTCACGGTACCCCTGGGAACGACAAGCTGCCTGCCTATCACCCCTGCCTCTGTCTTCACATCCTGAGTATACATCAGTTCATTTTTCCAATAAACTTTATGTTTACCATCACTTCCCTGTGCTCCATCAGAGCCTGCCCAAGCCCTCAGCTTCTCTAGACTAGGGTCACTTTTCTGAGCAGCTGCAAACTCCTTACACATTCCCAAGGCATGGGACAGGTCCCCGTCAGTCTCTAAACTAGGGTCCCTAGCACTATCGTCAGGGCACTCAGGATCACAGTCATCCCTAACCCTCTGACAATGGGTCACTGCTCCTTTTTCCGAGTAACCCTCCATAGCTGTGTGGTTAACTGCTACTGGGGAAATTTCTACCCCCTTTTCATTAGTCTCCATATCAGGAGACACAGGCTGGGGAATCAGCCTCCCAGTGATTTCCACACTGGCTTCCGTGGGGTCCAGGGAACTACAATTTCCCCGTCCCGCTTGGCTATGGGTAACTACACACACCATCCCCTGTTTGAGATTGTTGCCAAGAATGACATCAACTGCTAAAGTTTTGGCTATAGCCACCTGTTGCACAGTGCCCCCGTTTCACCCCAGTCTAGGAGAACACTAGCAAGTGTCAATGTTTTCTCCCCCCCAGTGAAGTCTTCTACAGTTACAAATTCATTGGGTATAAGCTGACCAGGCTCTACCATATCCTCTTTTACCAATCTCAGGGATGCCCCTGTGTCCCTTAACCCTTGTGCCTGTACACCATTCACTGTGACTGGGTGCATGTGTTCCCTCATGTTCACGGGCATGCTTGCAGGGACACATAAACAACCCACTTCTTTCCTAGCCCCATTTTGCATATTGCTCATCCTTTTGGGACACTGTCTGGCAATATGCCCAGTTTCTTTACAAACCCAACATTCGTTTCTTTTCTCAGATAAATCTTTTCTCTGAAGCCTGGGACTAACTGGTTTTGGTGGAGGCAGAGAGGGTTTTAGCTGCCCTGAAGGCACGCTTTTCCTTATCTGCACTGCCATGCCCACCCCATTTACTCGCAGAGCAGGTCTGCTCTTGGCATAGTGGTCTGAGAGTTCAGCAGCCTCTTGCACTGTTTTGGGATCTCGGTCTTCCAGCCAGGTTTTCAGCTGTGCTGGGCATGCCCAAAAAAACTGTTCTAACAAAATAGCATTTTCAATTTTATCTACAGAGTTTGCTTCAATTCCTTCCCACCAATGTTTTAAAAACTGACATTGTTTCATGGCTAGCTCCTTGTAGCTCATATTAGGGCTTCTCCTGAGCTAACGGAAGTTAGCTTTGTATGCTTCTGCAGTTAAATCAAACTTTTTTAAAAGTGCAGCTTTAAATTTGCTGTAATCATTACTGTCCTCATTGTCCATTTGACTCAATGCATCCCGAGCTTTCCCAGTAAGTAGCGGGCATAGCTGTAAGCTCCAGGACCCTCTAGAAATTTTAGCCTGAATACAAACTTTTTCAAAGGAATTTAAAAAGGCATCCATATCCTCCCCCTCTTTAAATTCAGCTATCCATTTGGAATTCAATTTGTAACCCAGTCCTTTAGTTCCAGTTAAACCCAAGCCACTTACCTGCTCTGGTGCTGGTGGTTGGAGTCGTAGCTTCTCCAGTTCATGTCGCCTCTGGTGCTCATGCTCTTCATGGTCCACCTCTCGCTGTTCTCACTCCCTCTTCTCCTCTGCAGCTTGCTGTTCTCGCTCCCTCTTCTCCTCTGCAGCTCACTGTTCTTGCTCTCTCTTCTCCTCTGTGGCTCGCTGTTCTCGCTTCTCTTCTCTTTGGAATTCCAGCTCCATTCTGTGCAACTCAATCTGCAGCCTGATTGCTTCTGGCTCCAGAATGCTGGTGACCTTCCCCTGCTGCTGTGGCCCTTCACTTGCACTGGCCCTGCTGCCCTCCTCACTGGATCTGGAAACTGCACTGGCTGCTAGCCCCTCCATGCCCAAGGTTTGGTCCTTTACAGTCACAGTCAGTGACTCGATGCTCTGGGCATCTGCTGCCATCAGGGCATCCACGAGGTTCTGCTTGGTGGCTCTCACCTCATGCAGGACTCCTCTCCCCTTGCACAACTGCTTTAAGTAGTCTGCAGTGTGCCCGCTGTAATTGGAAGCCTTCTTCTTACCTAACTACAGCCACTCTAACTTGCGCTTTAGAAAAAAAATAAAACATGTAGGAACTTGACTAAGCAAAATGATATAGTTCTGTTTCCTTTTTAAAAATAAATCACTGCCTTATTTTGCAAGTGAGCTGTAAAGTATTAAGCTGGCACACTGAACGGTTAAAGCTTGTGTTAACAAATTTATCTGCACTGCTACCAACCAAATCTGTCACAAACGCACTCAGCAGGTCAGGCCCTCTGCTCCCACATTGCCAACTTCCAAGCACAGGAGTATGAACAGGTAACAGACAGGGTAACCCTTCTGTCTGCTTGTGGGGTCCGAATCACCTTTAATCTCAAGTTCTGGGGGGATTCAAACTGTGAACCTTATGCTAGCGTACACAAATGTACAGGCTCAGATAATCTTCTTTTCAGGGCAATGCAAGATATCTTTCGCTTAAGGGCACCCAACCAGGTATCCAAAATGAACCCTTAAAATTCTATAAAAGACCTTAGGTATATTCTTACCTTTTCCCAGTTTAGTAACACCATCAAGCTTTGAACAGTTTATTGTCAGTCTTAACCCTCTATACGTCACATGCAAAAAGAACTTCGGAGTACACCCAGGCAGTCTTTCAAAATAATATATTTACTAAAATGGATAAAAATATGTAAAATGTAAACACAGAACACTATATCAAAAAGCATACAATCACTTAAAAGAACAAGGTTAAAGTACAAAACATAAACTCCTACCACAATACAATAAGACTTTTTTTATCTAATGTATTACCTCTTTACAGTGCTTAAGTTAGATCCGAGATCTTGTTTCTTAAGAGCCCAAAAAGATATGTCACTCAGTTCAAACACAGAATACAGTTTAAAACTCTGTTTCCACACCCCTTCCATGATGTCATCTAGCTCCTCCTTTTAGAATATAAAAAATATACAAACAATGATCTTCCTGTCAGGAGATATTTTAAATAATATGACTTCAGCAAAAACTAATTTCCAAAATTATGACAGTCTTTAATCAAGCATTTCCTTTGATCTTGTGCGGTTTCCTGTTCCCAAGGCCGGTCACTGTTCACACCATGGTGGTATAACATGTTTTTCCTCTAAGACATCATAAAAGTTTACGAGCCCTATATCATGGCAGCTGGGTCAGTTCTAATTAAGATAGAAAAACAGGAGTCCCTTAATTAAGTCTCTCTAGTCTTTTAATTACCTCCTGGTTTCAGGTCACTCGTCACTCCACTGACCTGGGGGGGGCACTCATAGCACAGGATGTCTCATGTGAGACACTCACATACCACATTCTATATTACAAATATCATAGAACAGTCATAACCAGCTGGCCAAGCGTCACAACCAGCACTTTGGAAGCAGCTGACTGGCACTTTTGGGGACAGTGACCATCATACTGGGGGAGTATGAACAGCATTTCGGGAGGGAGCATGACCAGCATGGGGGGGCATGTGACTGGCACTTTGGGGGCTATGACTGGCACTTTGAGCTTGTTTGACCTGCATTTTGGAGTGTGATACCTGCATATTGTGGGAGGCTGTGACTGATAGTTTGGTTGCACATGACCTGCACTTTGGTAGCATGTGATCAGGAACTGTGACCTGCACACGATGGGAAAATGAGACTGGCATATGGGAAGGCGGGTGACTGACAGTTTTGGAAGTGAACAGTACTTTAGAGGGCTATGGCTGGTACTTTGAGAGCACATGACCAGCATGTTGTGGGGGGTTGGCACCTTGTGAGTGTTTGACTGACAGTTTAGGAGAACATGACTGGCAGGCTGCAGTGTGACCAACATCTGGTAGACAGTGTGATCTGCACTTTGGGAGCATGTGACTAACACTTTGGTGGAGCTATGGCTGGCACTTTGGGCGGCATGTGACCAGTAATTTGGAATCTTGGTAGTGACACTTAAGGGGTGCTGCTATTGACATTTTGGGTGGTGTCCAGCTCTTTGTGGGCATGTAGCTGGTACTTTTGAGGCATGTGATCTGCAATTTGGGAGCATGTGACAGGAACTTTGGAAGGCAGGGTGATCAGAACTGTGGCAGGGTGTGGTGCACATTGTAGGTGTGTGGCCAGCATTCTTGGAGCATATGATCAGCATTTGGGGGGGTGACTGGTATTTTTGGAGGTGACCAATACTTTGAAGGGGTATAATCAGCCCTTTCAGAGCGAGAGATTGGCAGGGGTGACTGGTATGTTGGGGGGTGTAATTTGCACCTGGAAGAATGTGACTGGCACCTTCAGGGCATGTGACTGGCAGTTTAGGGGCATGTGACCAGCATTTTGGGGGTATGGGGTGACTGATACTTTTGGGGGGTCCACACATTGACAGGGTGACTGGCACTTCAGAGGTGTGTGATTGGCTGTTTAGGGGTGTGTGACTAGCAGTTTAGGGGCATGTGACTGGCATTTCAGGAGGTGTGACTGGCACTTTGGAACATTTGACCAGCATTTAGTAGATGTGACCATCACTTTGGGAGTGGCTAATTAGCACTTTAAGAGCATGTGACCAGCACTTTGAAGGAGGGTGGACACATACTTTGGGGGTGTAGGACAGTTTTTAGGGGCTTGTGACCAGCACTTTTGGGGGGTGTTATCAGAACTTTAAGAACATATGATTGGCACTTTGGGAGCATGTGACCAACACTTTGGGGGCATGTGATCAGCACTTTTTGAGCATGTAACTGGTTCTTTGTGGGCATATTCAGGACTTTGAGGGGGATGACTGACACTTTTGGATGTGTGACTAGCATTTTTTGAGAACATGTCCAGCATTTTAGGAGTGTGTGATTGGCACTATTGGGGGGGGGTTGCAGCTGATACTTTGAAGGCATGTGACTTACTTTGTTGGGTGTGATGGGCGTTTTGGCATGGGGTGACCAACACTGTTAGAGTCTGGTACTGGCAATGGGGGGTGCATGTGACCGGCATTTTGTGAACCTGTGAATGGCACTTTGGGTATGTAACAGGCACTTTGAGGGCATGTGACTGACCAGCTGGCACTTCAGGCAGATGTGAATGGCACTTAGGTAACACACGACTGACACTTTCGGGGACATGGCTGGCACTTTGGGGCTGGTGTTATTGGTACCCTGGGCATGTGTGACTGGTACCGAGGGCATGTGTAACTGGCGCTTTGTAACCAGAACTTTGGGTATTTGTAATAGGCATATTTGGCAGACACAGCCAACACTTTCTGCCTGCATAACGCTTTGGAGACATGTGGCATATACAGTACCTTCTTGGTTGAGTACACACATCAACTGCAGTTTGTGATGAGTTTGAGGTTTGGATGTTCTGTTTAAAAAACTCATAATAGAAACCTTCTGTTCTCGGAACCAAACTACCCAAAGCTAAAAGTGCTCTCCCATGCTTATATCATCAAAGAAAGTTTTGTCCACAGCTCAGTACCACAGAGTTGGCCACCTAAGTATTGTTAGTAAATAGAAGTCATGCTTACTTAGATCTGGGTGAGCCTAAGGTAGGGGTCTCGGGAGATGTAGACGGAGCACCTGTAAAACAAAAACCGAGAAGGGGTCACAAAGGATTGGTAGTCTTTGTGGAGACAACTGAGACAGATATGAGCAGTAAAATAAAAAATCATACTTATCTAATCGACAGTAGCCAACATCCCTTCAGACCTGGGTGAAAAGAACTGGAAAGACAGGTTAGTATAGTAGAAGTGTATAGTAGTGAGCGTAGAGACAGAGTAGCTTGGCGGCACAAAGGTTAGAGGGTGAGAGTTAAAATACACAGAATGGAGAAACAGATACAGTTTATTGAACAGAAAGAAAACAGTGAAAGTAGAAATGGAAGAGAAAGAGAGGAAAAAAGATTGGAAAAGAGGAGACAAATAGTTAGGACAGTGGTTAATGGGGTACAACTGGGGATTAGCTCCCAGTGGAAACAATATTTTTTTCCTGTGGGCACATTTCAGGGCAGTAAGGTGCCACTTGGGATGGGTTCCCAGTGGTTCTATACCTTTATCGGGGGGAGGGGACAAAAGTGGAAATTGGGATAGAGACGCAGTACCTGGGATTGGGTTCCAGTGGCTGTATATTTTCACAGGTGGAGGGCCTGAATGAAGAACTGCTTCATGTGGCTGTACTGGGAGGCCCATCTTTTTCTTGTGCAGGTGGAAGAACATCGGCTTCTTGTGACTGTGGATATAGTATCTCTCCATACTAATACCCCACACATTGAAGGCCTAATAGCATTAGAAAGAAGGCAGATGGAGCGTACCACTTTAAATCTGGCTAAGGCAGAAAGGGGGCAGACGGAGCGTACCACATTAAATCTGGCTAAGGCAGAATTTATCACATACATAACATGACAGAAATGGGGATAGATTTTCAAGGCCCCATATGAGTTTGCAGCTGTGGGACAAAACAGATGCAAGTGGGTCTCTGCTTGCGGAGCCGCAGTTTTTCCTGCAGCTGTGGTATTCTCAAAAGTGGAGCTGGTTTATGACTGGCTCCACGATTTACAGCTGCTTGCAGATGATTTTTTGGCACAGCTGCAGGTAAAAGCTACACCTAGTGGGACCAGGCATAACATCTCCTGCAGCTGCGCCAGCTGGAAATACAAAACTCCACAGGTGCGGAGGTTTCTTCCTGTGGCAGGGGCTGCAGGTCGGGACTAAGTCCCTGAACCATTTGAAAAGCCAGCCCTTAGTATTGAAATATAACTGTTTTCTCTACCTTGATCATTTCTGCCTACAGGTGAAAGGAACAACTATGAGAGCTGCGCTAGCCCCGGACTATGCTAATGTCTATCTTGGAGAGTGGGAAGCACATGTTATCAGAAACTCCTGAGCAAACAAGTATCTGCAATATATTGACCCGTATAGGGTACATACGGATGGTATTTTTCTGATGTGGAAGGGAAATGTATCAGACTGCTAGAATTTTGTTGAAATGCTGGAGAGAAGTAATGAAAATTAACATTTTACAAGTAAATCGGATCTGCACACTGTTAATTTCCTGGACACATGGATTAATAAAGATAATGACAGCAGCTTGACGTTCTGATTTATTTAGGAAAGCGACAGACCAAAGTTCTTCATTACACTATCAGAGCAGTCATCTATATCACATACTGTACATTCTAATATTCCAGCGAGTCAGTTTACAAGGGTTAAAAGAATATGCAGTGCCCAGGACGATTACCAGAAATGTAGTGAAGAGCTAACAACATGCTTTAGAGAGAGAGAAGATAAACCAAAATGGTGATAGATACAGGGAAAATAATAGTGAAACAGAAATATAGTTATGAAAAATAATTTACAGAACCCTTTAAATGAAGAGAGCTATACAAATGTATTGCACAAGATGTTCACATGAACGATGTGAGTTCTTCTAGTTTGGATATATCTTCTCAGTCAGTTCCTCCTTCCACTGTTGTAGCCACTATGAATCAGTACCACCAAAATGAGAGTATGACTCCCCGTACAGTAAATGTGTCTTCTCAGTCACTGCTTTTGTCTGCTGCCACTACAGCCACTTGTTATCAGTCTTAAATGAATATTACATATTAGGTCAACTGTGAATGTTTCAACTGATGCTAAATCCCAACTGAATTTTAGTACCACCTATTCTGTTTGTTCCAGAGAAATAGGAATAACAGTGGAGAAACACTGGGACATTTTAGAAAACAGATCCCACTCTTGCAAGTGTGACTGATGATAAACCAAGAATGTTTTCTAAAAGAGGTATCACAGTGAGAGATAGTTACACATAGCCTTCAGAGACCAGAAAGTAGTAATTTGAGGAATTGGCTTCCTCCTCTGCCGCAAGGAACTCATCCTTGTGGCAACTGTAAATATTGCCCAAGGATTTTAAAAGAGAAGAAATTCATAAATTCATATACAAGCAGAGTTCGAAGTGAGGCATTTTTTCACTGTAACTCTAAAAATGTGATTTATTTAGATGGATGTACATGTAAAGCTATCTATGTGGGAAAGACACTACGTAGATTTAAACTGAGAGCAGGGGAGCACATATGAGATATCAATAAACAAGGGGAGAAGAATGCTTTAGCGAGACACTTAATGAGACATGGACAAGAACATCATTTTAAATTGTTGTGTATTATTAAAACAGGGTAAGCTGGCCCAGTGGTGCTGAGGGTTAAGGCCCTAGATGCACTCACCTCGCGCCACGCCCAGCGACAGGTTCGAGAATAAGCCTGGGCCACCGGGGGTTGGCAGGGGCGGGGAGGGATTGAGCATCCGGCAGATGGCTCTCCCTTCCCAGGGAGGGTGTAGGGTATTGCGTCGCTCCTGAGCAACCTCTGGCGGTAGTCAGGGGTGACCAGGAATAGGTGCAGCAGCATGGCATTGGGGATGGAGCTCGGCAGACGCTGGCCATCACTGCACGTCCGAACTCCGTGGGTGGGGGTCAGAAAAGAGGAAAAATCCCGGCACCTGATAGGCGAAGGCAGGACCAGTGATCTGTTCCCATGCCCAATGTTGGGCCTCCTAGTTCCATCTCAGACACTCCCTCTGCTCCCTGGTCACTCACTAGAGGTTAGAGGAACGAGGTGTGAACAAGCTTGATACATCCAGCAGACCAGACCTGAGTTTGATTCTCACAACCTCCACCTGCATACTGTGTGACTCTGAGCAAGTCACTTAACTGCCCAGTGCTCCCAGGTCGTGGGGGTTACCAAAGATTAAAATAAAAAAATTAAAAAATAAAATTAGACTGTAAATAGAGTGCCAGTAGAGTCGGAAATTCCGTCCCGGGGGGGCTCAGAGCTGGGGGGTCGGGCAGCCAGGTGGTGTGGTGGGGAGATGGGCTCATGCCTGGGAGAAGAATCTGGGGGCTTCAGGTGGGCAGGAAAAGATTGCACCAAGAGTCCTCACTAGAAAGAGGTCAGGTAAGCCGGTGATAAGGGGGCATAAATAAAGTTAAAAACAAATAAATAAAACAGAGTAAAGAAAACGGGGCAGGGACCTGAATAATGATTTATTGAAAAAAGACGCAATATGGGATTTTTAAATTAGATGCTGTTCAACTACCAAAAGGACTTAATGACAGATTCAATAGCTCTCCCTTCCTGAAATAACATCTGTCTGTTCTGTTTCACTCACAGTCATGACTGTTTATATTACGACACTATTGTTCGAGTCCCACCACTGACCACCTGTTTGATAGTTCAACCTGTCTATAAGACAATAGTGTGGCTATCTTTGCAAGCTGCTGATATCTGCAGTCTTGAATCCTAGATTTTAACGGTAGCCTGTGATGATGGTGACCGCGACTGAGTGCTTTCAAAAAGGGAAACTCAATCAAAGCATCTGTGCACAGGGCTACCTGGCAGGGAGGGTGACTGGATAGGGGGTTCAGCGAATATAGCGACAGGGTGTCACTATGTATACACGCGCGCGAGGAGGGACCATACTGTGCAACAGGTGGAAGGGGTGGGAGGGTTTGTGGGGTGTAGCACGGGGTGGACTGCTGAGCTGACTGTGTGGTGTGGTGGGTTGGTGGCAGGCTGGGGTTGGGAGGGTGCCAGGTTCAGGTCTGGGCGTGCTTGTGATTTTTGCACTGGGTCATTTTTATTTACTTCTTTTTTACCTTTGCACACCTTCTGACATGTACCTGCTGGAGTTGAGAATCCTTTAGTAAGGGGCGGTTGAGGGAGGTGCAGCCCCCTGGCATAAAAAAAAATGAAAACCTAAGTCTACAGTGCCCTCTTGATGTTCGTCGCGAGTGTACTTCGACGAAATTGATTTTTGGTGATGCACACTCTCCCAAATGACGATCGCCATTCCATGATTGCCGTTATCACATGGAACCGATTTTAACAGAACAGTTTTTATTGTTATGGACTTCCAGTTTGGAAAAACATACTGCTATTCCTTTACTTATGAGTCTTATTAAAAGAAGTTAGAAACCAGCAACTTTCCAAGTACTACTATACTTAATAGCTTTTTGCACTATCACAGAAATGAACTAGACCTGTTTAACCAGTTTAAAATGAATTTAACATGCTGGGCTTATAACTATTTGTATGTATTACCAGGATGTGATTTTAGTCTGTGTGTTTTTCTCTGTGCTTTATGTTGTTTAAACAAAATTAAAGCTGGTGGTTAGGCTTGCACAATGTTCGCCTGCAGACATGATGTCATGGTTTTTAACATGTGAGATTAATTATGTAAATGAGATTTCCCATGTAATTAAGCTAGGAGAGAATACCCAGCATGCCTTGAGAAAGTGTGTTTTGGCACAAAACCTTGGAGTTTTTCTGTATGCTCCTGCTTGTGAGTATTTAACTCAGTTTTTTGCCTGATCAATAATAAAATATATTTTTTGCACTTACAATTAAGTGAGATAGTATTTTTTTATGGAATGACCTTGTAAAACCAGTTGTTTTTTTGCCTTTTTCAATCCTTTCTTTCCCTACCAAAGCTGAATGAATACTCTTAATATTTGGCTATAAGATAGTTGCACATGCCTAATATAATCTCCAACCCCCAGGACAGACTTCTTTTTAAAATGGCTGATACTCTCCAATAAATATACCCAAGCTACCCCTGCAGGTTCTATAAAACCCATGTGGTGATCTTATCAACTGGGTGCTGACCATGAAGATCGCCTGTCCCAGCGGCACACCCAGTGTCGCCTCGAGCAGGTGGACTGGCGAGAAAACGCTGTGGTCCGAATAAGGTTGGGTGAAAGGAAACACCCGTTAAGGAGAGGCAGGAGACAATCTGGAAGTTTGATGCCCATCAGGCTTTATTCATATACAGGGAAGGTCGACATGGTCACAAGGGAAGGAAGGGGACCAAACCTTAGAAGCAGTAAATAACACTCTACTTTCCTTACTACTCTACAGGTGCTCCTTGGCTTAAGGCCACTTTATGCAACTCTATGATATTTTGCTATAAGGCCTACGCACCAAGGGAATATAAACTTATACTACTTTATCACAAGATGCAACAAGCTTGCAGTGTGCAGTAACCACCAGGAAGTAGAACACTCTCAAAGTCTATAAGATCCAGATGTTCCATTGTCTTTGTGCACAGCTGAGGAATAAAAGGAAAGGGAACTCCTGCTGGGCGCCAAGCTTACCAGTGGAACCTATGAGACGTTGCAAGGGAAATGGAGAAATTTTTAAACAGACCTTAGTCTTCGGGCAACCCACTCTCCAGAGTTGCCAGAATATCAGAGCACAAACTGACTGAACTGGGTTAAGCTCTTCCCTGGTGCAAACCCTTGACCAGGGCTGCCAAGGATGAAGAACACGGAATGTGGCAAGGAATCCAACTGAAGGATTGTAACAAGGGAAGAATCTGCTGCTGTCTCCCTGGCACCAACCCTTGACCAGAGCTGCCAAGGACAAAGAATATAACTGCCGCTGACCCTCGACCAGGGCTATCAAAGACGAAACACAAGACTTGGCGAAGAACCCACTTAGAGGATTGCCAAGGTTGAAGACATCAACTGCTGAGCTGCTTCGGTGATGGATCCACTTGGAGGACCACCAGACTTGAGCTGGATCCCAGAAGATTGCACAGGTATGCAGGATGGAACAAGCAGGAATAAAAGCCAGAAGATGAAGATCTGGATTCCACAAGGTTCAGAACAAAATAAGAAACCAGCGGATGCGAACACACCTTGGCCACAATGGACTCGACTTTCGGCGGGTGTCTGGGAGTCATGAACGAGGCATCTTCCAGTCATCTCACTTCCAAGCTGACCAGGAACCGGCAGTTGTGACTCTCCAAGGGATGTTGATTTTGGCTTCCGGCGAACGATATGGCAAGAAGACGCTGAAGTTCTCTGCCGGCTGAAGACTGCTGAGATGAAGAGTTGATGGAAGCTGAAGATTGAGTCCACATATGTCACACTGAACACTGGTACTTTTATTAGCACTGTGCACTGGAACTTACTAATTGGTGGGGCAATTTGCCTGGAGCAGGGGCAAATTGCAACAATCCGGGGCAATTGTTCACTTGCAGGGGCAATTTGCCTGAAGCAGAGGTAAACTGCAACAATCCGAGGCAATTGTTCACTTGCAGGGGCAATTTGCCTAAAGCAGGGGCCAACTGCAACAATCCAGGCAATTGTTCACTTGCAGGGGCAGTTTGCTTGGAGCAGGGGCAAACTGCAACAATCTGGGGCAATTGTTCACTTGCAGGGGTAAATAACCACAATCCTAATGTATCTTAATACAGCCTTGGTGCTTTTTGAAATTAACACACACTTTAGATGCTTGAAGAATAAACATTTTGTAGAAACAGTTCATTAGCTGACAGTCACTTATGCTAAGCACCCCTTGGTTGGACCCTTTTTATGTTTGCTTGCACGCATGCGCAAGAAACATTATGCAACAGCTTAGGAGAGAAGCGGGTTGTGGAGTTGCGGCACTGTGGCAGCCAATGGCGGCACTGCATTTGGGGGCTTGGCACTGGTGGACCAATGCAGGCACACTGTGCTGATGACATTGGTTTCCAAAAGTGCTACCAAGTTGAAATGATTTCACCGCTGCAATTAGGGGCTGCCTCATCATTGCAGTGTCAGCCATTCCGCTGCAATGAGGGAGCAACCCATCACTGCTGGGCGGTACTTTGCCTGGTGTAACATTTTTTGTAAACATGGTGGCGGCTTGCCGCTGCCTCATAGCCCCATGAAAGCCGATGGGGGTGGCCAATCCCCCTATCGGCATGCCTCCAACCCAGTTCATTTGCCGACGGGGGAACCCACTCCCCATTGGCATAATGTAACCCCCTCCTCCATTTGTTGTGTGCCGAGGGGGTGCCCAATTCCCTTCAGCATCATGCCCCCCAGACAGTCATTCTTTGCCAATGGGGGCCCAATACCTATCGGCTTAAGTTCCCCACGCCTGTAAGGCAGGTGGTACACTGTGCATGCCCCACTGTGTTGAAAGAACGTGAAAAAACCTTCCTGACTTTTTTTCTCCCTGAAAGAAAGGAAACGGTGCCACACCAGTCGCCGCCCCTCCCCAACCCGCACCCACCCACTGCACAGCCTACCTCCCCACACACACACCCTTGCCCCATACTTGGCTCCGGAGCCTGGCGCGATGATCTTCGGTGGACCAGGAACACGTTTGCACTCTTCAAAGCCGACCGCGAATTCAAGAAATGCCGGTAAGTTGTATAATGGCATAAATAGTTTTTTTTCAAACTTTCATGCATATCTCAGGCATTTTGGGGAATTTTGGCACCAAATTTTCAACATGGGATTATTGGGACCCCTCCTCATGAATTCAGCTACTGTCATGGTGTTATTCGGTCCCGAAAGGTGATTTCGCAGTCACTGCATAGAATCACCTTTTGGGACCGATCAACAAAACGACAGTGCCAGTGTTCATGAGGTGTCCTCAAAAGCTTATGTTGCAAATTTGCGAAAAACCAAAATGACTGTTTTTGGTTCAGCGGCGCTTATGACAGTTTCCACACACACGCCAGTAACTTTGCAGATTTGTAATATTTATTTATTTGAATTTTGTTGACCGGTAAGACCACTGAGACAATTACAGTCCCTTTTTCAGGGTCGACCCGGGGTCACATATTACATAGCAGTACAACAAATATCTCAGGGCAGTACAGCGAACAGATAGGTAAAATGCAAGACATCAGTGAAGCATCATCAACTCCACGTACAGTTGGTATATGGCCATAAAAAGCTATGCACAGACATAAATGCTACATAGAATGAGTGCTATGACAAGTGGATACGGGCATAGTGCTATAGATGTATAAAGGGAGAGAGTTAGAGGGAAGGGAAGAGGAGTAGGATAGGGTGGCAGGGACTGGAGAAGTATAGGTGCATCAGCAAAGACAGGAGCAGGAGATGGGGGAAACAAGGGAGGCATATAGGCTGGACTTAAATAGAGGAGGCGAGGTACTGTTCAGGACACGTGGAGGAAGAGAGTTCCAGCTAGAGATAGCAGCAAATGAGAAGGACCTCCTAGTGGTGGTTAGGCGGTGGTTACTCCAGATTTTCAACATTGGCATTTTTCCACACCTCCTTATGAACAGTACAGCTGTCATTTTTCACATCCTGACCGAAATGTGTTTTCGCACTTCAGGCACAGAATAGCGCGGTTGCTGTGGGAAATCAGTGTTTGGGACACATTAAGAAAATCACAGTGACACTGTTCATGAGCAGAGGTCCTAAAATGCTTATGTTGAAAATTTGGTGACGAAAGTCCATAAATGACTGTGTTACGAGCATGCTGCACAGTTTCCAGACGCTCATAACTTCACAAATTTGTAATATTTTCACTCCAGATTTTAAACACTGGCATTTTTCCACACCTCCTTATGAACAGTACAGCTGTCATTTTTCACATCCTGGCCGAAATGTGTTTTTGCACTTCCGGCACAGAATAGCATGGTCGCTGTGGGAAGTCAGTGTTTTCGACAGATTAAAAAAAATCATAGTGACACTGTTCATGAGCAGAGGTGCTAAAATGCCTATGTTGAAAATTTAGTGACAAAAGTCCATGAAATGACTGTCACAAGCGTATGTTGTGCAGTTTCCACGCACCCTCGTAATTTCATGCATTTGTAATATTTTCATCCAGATTTTCAACATTGGCATTTTTTCACACCTCCTTATGAACAGTACAGCTGTCATTTTTCATATCCTGCCTGAAATATGCATTTACGCATCTGGCGCAGAATAGCGCGGTCGCTGAGGGAAATCAATGTTCAGGACAGATTAGGAAAATCATAGTGACATTGTTCATGAGCAGAGGTCACAAAATGCCTATGTTGAAAATTTGGTGAAAAAATTCCACTAAATGATTGTGTAACGTGCATGCATTGTGCAGTTTCCACGTAAGCCCGGAAGTTTGAGTATTTTTAATATTTTCACTACAGATTTTCAACATTGCCATTTCTTCACACCTCCCTATGAATGGTATAGCAATCATTCTTCACATCCTGCCCGACCTGTGTTTTTGTACATCTGGCGCAGAATGGCACGGTCGTTGTGGGAACTCAAAGTTCGGGACACATTGACAAAATCACAGTGCCACTGTTCATGAGAAAAGGTCCCAAATGCTTTCATGAGGTGGGGGTCACAAAAAGGCCATGTTGAAAATCTGTAGTGCAAATACCAACAAATGCCCTGGGCATTAGGGTTTCTAACCATAACGTCCCACCTTGTACAGACTGACAGGCATCAGGGGTGTGCCTTTGGATGGCCGACTATAATGCTCATACCATTCTACCCCCACCCCACCACCATGCAGCCAGTGACAGGCATCGAGGTGTGCCTTGGACTCTTCGGCCCCAGAGTTCACCCCATTCTCCTATACTGCACCCATTTCAGCCTATGTCCTTATGGAATGGGGTGACTGTAAAGTCAAACACCCCAAGGCACACCTCAACACGTGTCGGTGTCTGCAGGATAGGGTGAAGTGAAATGGCATAAACATTATGGGCGATGACCCAAACGCATACCCCAATGCCTGTCCATCTCTGCAGGGTCGAGGTGGAGTTGGCGTGAAGTTCAATACTTCACTGCCATTCCTATTCTGCATCTCTTTAACTCCTGCATTTCCAAAGCTAATACCAGCAAGCAAACATTCGGCATTGACAAATGCTTGTTCCTCTTGGGGTCTGTCTTTATAGGATCTGGCTACCTCTGAGCACTTTAATGTGAATACCCCCAGATACTGGGCCTGGATGCCCTAAATACACTGGGCCTGGCTGTCCTAATTACAACTGGGCATGGCTGCCCTAATTACCACTGGGCCTGGCTGCCCTAAATACTACTGGGCCTTGCTGCCCTCATTACCACTTGGCCTGGATGCCCTAAATACTACTGGGCCGGGCTGCCTGCCCTAATTACCACTGGGCCTGGATGCCCTAAATACTCTGGGCCCCCCCTTTTGGTATACTAGGCAGTTTTGTAGCTGAGCCTCTTTAAGATCTGTGGGTAACTGAGCCCCTCCCTTTTTAAAACTTATACCTTGCAGAGCTCTTTAACTTATGGCCCTTGGTACAGATCCCCTTTTAATACTTAAGGCTGTACTCTTTTAAATCTTTCAGGCTTGACTGAGCCTGTTGTCACTCTGTCCCCTTTGAACCCACCCTCCGTACAGTCTCCAAATGAATGTTTAGCAGGTTTTCTTGTGGAGCCTTACTTGCTGGCTCCTCCCCGTGCGCGTCGCTAGTTTAGCCCACTACTGAATAATTAATGTGGGTCCTTGTGCCCCAACCTCCCCGCGGCACTCAGCCACCTCTGTTGCGCCTAGCGCTACTTAATTAAATAAATAAACACAGTCCTGGCTTTGCGTTGGGCAGACAGCACGAACTGAGTGCTGCCACCGACTCACCACTCTTTTGGGCTCTGCAGCGGGAATCGGGAGGTAAGAGATAGTCTGGCAGTAGGAGGGCGAAATTTAGGCACTGTGGCGGACATCAGGAGCCTCTGGAAGGCAGACAGTTGAACCGGTGATGCGGCCCTTGCTAGCTGCCATCGTGGGACTGGGAAACTTTTAATTTAAATAATAAAATAAACAAAACAGGGCTCTTAGCCCAAATGGCTGGACCAAACAGTTTTCTTTCTTCCAGGTGCCCCGATGGCATCACCGATCGCGCCACACAGCTTCAGGCATATCTTCTGGCACTGGAGGCAGAGCAGGCATGCAGGCAAGTCCTCAGGGACGGCTTCAACCACCGGTAAGCCCTTTTTCCTAGTCCCCTTAACTTGCTGCGTCCTCTCTCCTCAACAGCTGCCCAGCAACTCTCTAACTGAACTGCAAATTTTAAAACTTAAGTTTCTCATTCTGGAATGGCTGGAGTAGAATGCTGTGCATGAACAGCTCGACACAGCACTCCATCCAGACGATTGTTATTCGTGCAGCACATAAAATCTATTTGTGTACTAATTATTGTGCTATACCAGTACTTACAGTTTTTACCAGTGTTTTCCCCTACAATGAGGGGAAATTTACTTATGAGGGGCCCCTTTTGATTGCTCCCTGATAGCCCACACAAGCACAAGGCACCCTGGGCACCTGTAAACCCTTATACTTTTATTACTTTTCTTTTTCTGTAGTGCCCCCAACTTTTATGCATTATACCCATAACTGTACACTGTCTATGGGTATGTACAACACTGGAGATGGTAACAGCCATTCTCCTCTAGTGGACGGAGGAGGGTGTTACTTACAGTTGTTGTGTTGTTTAAATTCAGTGACTCAAATCAACCAGGGTTGCTAAACTACTCTTCCCACTATTTCAGAGTAGTGGCTCCAGCCTCAGTTGATTGCACAACAGCTATCAGCCAGGGCACTAATACAAAGGACACATGTTGTTCATATAGTGGTAACTCTGCACGACATGGGGCACATCATTATCTTACCAGGACACGTGCACTGCTGTAGAGTGGCCACTGCTCTTTCATGATGAAGTACAATTATTGGGGCACAGCTACATGTGCACATTATGATTTCAGCTCCTGAATAAATCTCTGCAGTAGAAAGATCCTATTTTCATGTATTTTAAAAAAGGGGTTGAATTGATTGACTGAGTACCCCATCCGGGGTGCATTTATGTACCAACAGAGATCACGTAAAACAAGTCCCATGCCAACTTGCCTCTGTGCCAACTTATATCACTGCTCCAAACACATAGAAACATAGAAGTTGACAGCAGATAAGGACCGCAAGGCCCATCCAGTCTGCCCATTTCTTTTTCTACCTTATGAATGTGCCATCGGCCTTTGCTCTGTCAATGGCCTATCTATTCATACTCATCTGTATTGATCCCTTATGCCTATCCCATGCCTGTTTGAAGCCCTGCACTGTATTCATATCCACCACTTCCTGAGGTAAGCTGTTCCATGCGTTCACCACCCTTTCTGTGAAAAAGAACTTCCTCACATTACCCCTTAATTGGCTTCCCTCTAATCTCCTGCTGTGTCCTCTTGTCCTGCTATTTTTCTTATATTGAAATATGTTAGACTCTTTCACCTTGTTAATGCTCTTAAGGTGTTTTAATGTTTCAATCATATCACCTCTCTCCCTCCTTTGCTCTAGGGTATACATATTGAGCTCCGTTAATCTGTCCTCATATGTTTTCTGATGCAGTCCCTGTACCATTTTGGTTGCCCTTCTCTGGACTGCCTCAATTTGGTTAATGTCCAGTACTCCAGATGGGGCCTAACCAGTGTCTTGTAAAGAGGGATTATTACCTCCCTCTTTCAACTTGTGATACCCCTACTAATACACCCCAACATCTCCCTAGCCTTACCTACTGCTTTAGTGGTCTGATTGGATGATTTCAGGTCATTGGTGATGATGATGCCCAAATCTCTTTCTTCCCTTATGATTGCCAGCAACTCCCCTCCCAGCCTATAGGTGGCTTCAGGGTTTCTCTTCCCTATGTGCATGATCTTGCACTTCTTTGCACTAAACCCCAGTTGCCATTCTTTCGATCATTTTGCTAGTTTATCCAGATCTCTTCTCATTCTGCCCACCCCATCTGGATCATCTACTCTGTTGCAGATCTTGGTGTCATCTGCAAACAGACAAACCTTACCCTCCAGTCCATCTGCAATGTCACTGATGAAGATATTGAAGAGGACTGGCCCCAGGACTGATCCCTGAGGTACCCCACTTGTGACTTGCATCTCTTCTGACTGTATACCATTTACCACCACTCTCTGTTTTCTGCCCGTCAACCAGTTTACCACCCAGTTGACCAACTTCTGACCGACCCCAAGCCTACCCAGCTTATTAATCAATCTTCTATGTGGAACAGTATTGAAAGCTTTGCTGAAGTCAAGATAGGTGACATCAACTGCTCCCCCCTTGGTCCACCACTCTGGCTACCCAGTCAAAGAAACCTATGAGATTAGTTTGACAGGACCTTCCTTTTGTAAACCCATGTTGTTTTGGATCCTGTGCTCCTATGGATTGCAGGTGTTGCACTATCCTTTCCTTAAGGAGTTCCTCCATAATCTTGCCCACTACTGAGGTAAGGCTGACTAGTCTGTAGTTCCCTGCCTCCTTCCTGCTACCACTCTTGTGGAGCAGGATCACATGAGCCCTTCTGCAGTCTTCTGGGACCTCTCCTGTACTCAGAGACTCACTAAGCAGTTCTGATAATGACTCTGCTAGTTCCACCCTTAACTCCTTTAGTACCCTGGGATGTATGCCATCAGGTCCCATTGCCTTGTCCACCCTGAACTTATCAAGCTCTTGTAGGACCCTTTCTTTTGTGAAGGGACTAGTGCACACCTCCCTCCCCCCTGTGTCTATGGTGCTGAGCTGTGTGCTTTGCCCTACCTTCTCTTCAGTAAATACTGAGCAGAAGTATCCTATTTAGGATAGATGCTTTTACATGGTCCTCCTCCTCACATGCCCCGTTATCCCCTTTGATCTTAGCAATATCCCCTGTGGACTTTCTCCTTTCACTAATGTATCTATAGAAAGTCTTGTCACCTTCTTTTACTGTTTGTGCTAGTGTTTCCTCGGTTTGGGCCCTTGCCTGACTGCCTTCCCTGCTTCCCTTAGGGAAGTTTGGTATGCCTCCCTATCTTCATTCCGCTGCGTTCCCTTATATTTCCTGAAGGCCAGTCTTTTGGCTCTGACCTTTTCTGCTACTGTTTTTGAGAACTAAAGTGGTTTCCTTCTTCTTTTGCATTTCCTTTTTCTCTCTAACACACTTTAGAAAAAAACTGAAATAGCAGCCATCTTGTTTTCTCACTTAGCGAGTGAACCCCACGCACTCGCTACATGAACTGCCACAAACTAGTCAGTGTGCCCTTCCCAGAACTCCGACTCACAAACTGGTTTCTGCTTATGTACCACAGAACTAAAAATCACATTTACACTTTACTTTAACCAGTACTGTTTTTTCGTAACTGTGCCACTGCCGACCAATCTCTGCCATGCCACCTGCATTAGTATTCCTCACACACCACGCCCTGCCTGATTGCAATCACCGCGCTATCATCTGCTATGGCAAGTGCTCATTGAAAAAAAAAAAAAGAACTAGTCCCATATGAGGTTGGAGAGGGAGAACAATTCAGTGTTTCTCCCAACTGCACTCGCTTCAAACAGCTGTTATTTCTGACTCTGGAACCAGCTTCCCACCCCCTTCGACTTTCCCATTCCATCCTTTCTTTTAAACACTTACTAAGGAGCAATACCCAGCTGGCATGCAACTGTAACCCACCGCAGGATACTGGACATAGTAACTAGCTCGCCTACAAGCTCACAATGCTATATCAAATGTTTTACTCAAATTTTTTGCACTGCTGTCTAATTGTAAAATGTCTCCCTGTACTATTATGCACTAATCCAAATTGTACCCTTTCCCTGGGTCACACTTGGAAACGAGCCTCGGCTCAGTGTGCCCATCCCAGTCACCAAAATTTTCAATAACTAAATAAATAAATACAAATAAACTTGTTCTTGTGACTGCACTATCACGCAGCAGTCCCTCTGTTAAAAAAGAGAGAGAGAGAGAGAAGTACTGAACCAAGTGGGAGAGCCATTGTACAAATGAAATCCATAAAATTAAACATCTCGTAGGGGAAGTCAGGAAGGTGGTGGTGGTGGTGAGCTACAAGGAAACAGGCACAGATCAGAAGCACAAATAAGTACATTAAAAACAGCAGCACCCTCTACTGGCAGCTGTTCCAGTAGATGGACTATTTTACAACAAAACATATTTCTATTCATTTCCAGTAGTTTTTAAGTAATTTTTTTACATTTTAAAATTATTTTATAAAAATTTCACAAATAATCTATTTTCTAAGTACAAAAATACCCTCTAGGGTGGGCGATATGGGCTCTACTGGACCTTCCAAGAGCTATAAGGCCCTCTTCCTGTGGTGTTGGGCCTCATTACATCCCTGGGAGGTCCAGTATGGCCCAATATTCCCCACTCTGTTGGGTATTATTGCCTATGCAGATGTTCATTACCATTTGCTGTATCTGTATATCAATATCTACATTAATGTGTTTATTTATCCTGTATACTTCCTGATTGTCTCCCCGGGTGCATCTTTAAACTTGATTTTTTTCTTAATCTCTGAACGTTTAACTGAATTTTATTAAATAAATAGCAATGACTTGAAATTCAAACGTTCTTGGCAATGTTGTGCAGCTGAGTTTTGGTAATTCCAGCTGCAAGATTTTTGATGGTGACTAGTGCGGAGCTGAATTTTAAAATTCTGACAGAATAAAATTCCATAGAATTTTAGAATATTCCCCCTAATTTCGCAGAATTTCGTCAGTAGCAGAATGCAAAATTTCAAAGGCAGAATGTTTTTCCCTAGTTTACACAGGCTGCAGATTCCTTTTATGCAGTCCACTAAATATGATTTCCATGGTTTAGGTAATCTATGGAAAGTTATTCCTGGGTTTAGATAGGAATGCTTTTCCGAATCCCACAGAATTAAAAAAGAAATTCCAAAAAGCATTTCAGAAGCAGAATTGCCGTTCTGCACAAACTCCACTGGAGGAATTGCACTGTACATAGTCCCACTTGCGACTGAAGTCTTTAAAGGGAAACGGTCAGCACAAAGGACTACACATTCAAGCATGGAACTGATCCCAGTGTACACTTTGTGGGCAAAAATATTTTGGTTTACTAACCGTTTACTGCAGTATAGTAGTTTACTGTATATCAGACTATTTTTTCTTAGTTGTAGGCTGCCATCTGGTCCACTCAAGACTCAATGACTTCCTCTCATCCTCCTGCTTTCTCTTACCCTTTTAGTCTGGTTTCTGGAAGCACTATTCCACCGTCTCCTCCTGTTGCGTGTCACTGATACCATCTCCTCCAGGATGAATCAGGGACTCATCACAGCTGCTATATTCACTGATCTGGCCAAAGCCTTTGACTCAGTGTTCCACCCTCTCCTCTTGGACAAATAGAATTCTGCTGGCTTCTCTGTCTCTGCTGTTGCTTGCTTCTGTCCCTACCTAATGGGCTAGCAACAATTGGTTCAGGTCAGTGGTGCCCTGTCTCCTCCCCTTCCTATCCAGTCTGGGGTCCCATGAGGCTCCATCCTAGATCCCATCCTTTTTTCAATCTTCCTCAGTGAATCCCCCACTGTCTGTGCCAACTCACATATCCATATGTGTGCAGAGGATACAGTCATCTTCATCTTTGGTCCCTTTTGCTGAAGCAGTGGTAGACCTACTCCAGTGATATTTCACCAATGTTGTGCACTGGTTTCAGTCTAACCAACTCATAGTCAACACTAAGAAGACAGTGTCCATGACCTTTGGTTTCAGTGAGAAACTAGTCAGACTCAATGTCCCACCTCCCACTCCCTGTCTTCATCACTCTGGATGGCACCCCTCTTGAAGCAGTTCAGTCCTTCAAGTACCTTGGGGTGTGGCTAGACAGTAAGCTTGATTTCTTAGTCCACGTTGATGCCATCCCAATTTTAGTGCCCTGTACTGCAACACAGACTGCTTACCGCTGCATGTCCACAGGGAGCTTGTTACCAAAATGGTGCTCCCCATCTTCGACTGCACAGATGTGGTCTATGACACCGCTCCTCCACTTCCCTCACCAGACTGGATACCCTCTTCAACTCTGTCTGCCATTTTGCTGTAAACTCCCCCCCCCCATGCACACCAATGTTCACTGTATTCATCCCTATCCATTCTCCCTCTGTCCTCTCGTGATCAGGCTCACTGTACTGCCTTCATATACAAATACTGGTTTGACACCCTTCCCTCTTCCCTCTCCTATCCCAACTTCCCCCTGCGTCATGCTCCCTTCGTTCCAGGGATCATCACGCTTTTGCCACTCCTCACCCCCGCTCCTCTTCTGGGCAATCTGCCTTCTCCTGATGACTGCCCTCACTCTGGAACAACCTCCCTTCCTCCCTCCCTCCTTTACTGCTCATCACCTGGCTCCTTCAGGCACCAGCTGAAACTTCAGCCTCTCTCCACCTGTCCCTATTTCTTATCCTCCTGATATTTTGATGGCTGAACCTTTTTCCATTCAAGGTTATTGCTCTCAAGTCTATTATTGTTGCCAGTTGTTACGCACTGCTGGGCATTCTCTGCACTTTGTTTCTGTATATGCAAATGTGTTCATTAGTTGTTTTAATCTTTGTATAACATCATTGATCTACTCTATGTTTTGAAACTTGTATTATCTGCTGCTTTTTCCACCTTCCCCTTCCCCTGGGTCACATCTGGAAATGAGCCTTGGCTCTGTGAGCCTCTCCTAGTTACCAATTTTCAAATAAATAAATACAAATCTGCTTTTACTACATATCCCAAAATCCCCTACAGCTGACATCAGAGTAGTAGGCAGCAGTGAGAGATTCAATAGCCTGTAGTGCATGGTAGAGTTTTTATAATCTCAGATATTTTCTTGGACTGCTTTTCTCCAGGGGCTAAGTACAGTCCTCTGTAGCTATATATAACCCAGGGGGGACAGCAGGACCAGCAAAAGAAACTCAGGGGCTAGATTCACAAAGCTTTGCCCCAGCGCAAACCCCGTTTACATGGTGTTAACTGGGTTTTGCACCATAGTGTTATCCACAAAAGCCCGATCTGCACCATCAGAATGGACTTGCACGGGGGCAATGTTTTCAGGGGTTCGCAAATCAAATAAGGGGGAGGAGGTCTGTATAATGGCGCTGTATCATTCACAAACCATTTTCTCCATGCAAGGGCCATCTGTGGAGGTCTCTTGCATGGAGAAAATACCGCTAACCATGACCTGATGGTATTCCGCACAACCCTAGTGGCTGGCGGAGGTACTGCAGTGGCCCCACACCCACAATACTGTTCCCCCTGTAGTGTAGAGTTCCCTACCCCCTCATCAGTGTGTAATTGCCAGCCCCATATAATAAAGAATCCCATTCCCTCATAGTCTAGTGTTCCCTCCCCCCTTCCCGCTCTCCGATCGCTGTCCTGATAGTGAAAAAAATGCTGCCTGGTAGTCTAGTGGTCCCTCCCCCTCCACATTCTCTGATCACCATCCTGTAGGTCCAAAAAATATGTCCTGTCCTGTGATATAAGTAATGAAAGAGACAGGCAATGCCAGTGGTATCCCTCCCCCTTTGTCCTCCAATCACCAACCCATCATTAAGCAAGGAATCATCCTGGTGGCTAGCGGATCCCCCCACCCGATGCCCCGTCCAAAGTGTTTCACACATTACCATTGGTGTCCAGTGGTCCCCCCCCCTCCAACATATCAATCCCCTGTATCAGCACACTCCCCAGTTACCTGGTGGTCTAGTGGACTCCCCACCTCCCATCCTGTCAGACATTGACCCCCCACCCCAAACTCGATCCCCAGCCAGCAACCAGCACTGCCACTCCTCTCACCTCTGCAGGCTGGCCGCTGGCTGAGCTCTCAATAAGTGCTTGTACAGTAAGCGCTCATTTGAGGCTCAGTCGGCAGCCAGCCACAGAGGTGAGAGAAGGGCAGTGCTGGTTGCCGGCTGGGAACACTGAACCACCAGTGACTATGGCTGCATAGGGCAGGGGCTGGAGGGGTGTGCTAGGACACCCACAGCTCATGTAAATGAGCCCATAATGGACATGCAAATGTCCAGCTAGCCCCTTGCATGCTCAATGGGCTCATTTGCATGGCTGCTTTTGTGAATTTCAAATAGCGCACTGGCACTATTCATTGCAGGGCCATAGAAACACAGAAGATGACGGCAGAAGGGGACAGCAATATCTATCTAACCTGCCCAAGGTTTATGGGTTTCTACCCCTCTCCTTGTTTCTCCCTCTGAAAAATGATACCCTTGTGTCTGTCCGAAGTTCTCTTGAATCTCCTGACCATTTTGACTCCCACAGCCTCAGGAGGTAGGCCGTTCCAGGCATACACTACCCTCTCAGTGAAGAAGAACTTTCTAATATTGGTCCCAAACATTCCCCCTTTCAGTCTCAGATCATGCCCCCTTGTTCTACTACCATCCTTGATATGAAAGAGTTCCTGTGCCTGTACCTTATTTATACCCTTGTTGTACTTGAAGGTCTCGATCATGTTGCCCCCCCGACCCAGGGAGTGCATGTTTAATTCCCTCAAACTAATCTCATATGTCATCTGGTGTAGCCCCATTATCATTTTTGTTGCCCTTCTTTGCACTGTCTCTACCCTATAAATGTCCTTTCAAAAGTGTGGCCATCTCAGGGAATGCAGGTCAGGGCACCGACAGTAGGGTTAGAGGTAGCAGTAATGGGGTTACTGCTGCCTCTATCTACCCCTATTCACAGTCAGATAACACCCTACGCTATCCATCTGTGAATAGTATTTTTACCACCTGGGCAGTTGCAAAGTGCACTGCAAATGTTTGCTCTGCACTTTGCGATTTTTTGTGAATCTAGCCCCAGAACTTAACTGTAACATGCACTGTAGGTTATTGAATCTTCTCACTGCTGCGTATTGCTCTGATGTCATCTGCATGGAATTCTGGGAGTTGTAGTAACAGAAGATGTCAGCCTAGAACTAAGCAAAATCAGTCTGATACAATCTATTTATTTTATTTATTCATGTCTTTGATTACTGGGTAGGTGCACTGGTCCGAGGGACCATTTTCAGGCATGACCTGGGCCATAAAAGATGGCACAGTTAGGCAACAATTTAAATCACAAGAGGCACAGGGATGTTACAGGTTAAACAGAGGTCAAGAACATTTTTACATACAGGGAATAATAAATACAGGAACAAATGGTGAAAATCATGGTACAGTAGGTGAGACAATAAGAGGGTACAAACAAACCCTACCATTCCACCCTGATTCACCCCACCTTTGAAAATCACATCTAGACAGAGAGAAGAGCAAGGGAGAGAACAGGAGCCAGAAACAAGCTTGGGGAGAGCAGCTAAGAAACTCCCAGAGGAGTCAGGTTAGTGCAGGATAGAGAGTGTTAGGTGTGAGGGGGGTCTACCCCTTATAGGCAGGAGCAATTTGCCCTATCCACAAGCTGGGATTTGAAAGCTGAATGGGTGTCAGAGGAGCAGAAGGGAGCAGGGATCCTGTTCCACAGTGTAGGGGCAGTAATGAATAGTGCTTTCCCTCCCATACCAGTGGACACCCTCAGTACATGTAGGGGAGGGACAGTAGGAAAGCGGAGACACCTAGGTAGAGTTCTGACCTTGAGTAGGGGAAAAGAGGGGACACATCACCGCTTCTGATGGTACTATCCACGATACAACCAAGGGTAAAATCAAAGCGGCCTTGGAGGGGTAGCCAGCTAAGGGAACTGTAGAGGTTGCAGTGGTGAGTTGAGAAAGGTACCATGAGCGCAAAATGGCAGGCACTGTTGCAAGCCAATGTAAGCCTGGTTCTTAGGGCCGAGGATGTCCAAGAGTAGATGGGGGAGCAGTAGTCAAAGATAGGAAGTAGGTTACCCTGGACAATTGCTATTATTCAACAGTAAACAGTAAGTAAACCAAAATGTTTTTGCACACAAAGTGCACATTGGGATAAGCCCCACACTTGAGTGTGGGGGCCCTTGGTGGGGACTGTTCCCCCTTTAAAGGCTGCTGTATCTATCTGTAGTTCCCTTCACCACCAGTATCTAACTTTGTAAAGCTTGTTAAAGCAGCAGCATTATTTGTTAGCCAACAAGAAAAAAAATCACCATGTAGTTTTTTGCCCAGAATTTATTTCTGCCATCCCTAGATTATTCTCAGTGTATTTTTTTAGTTTTCTCAGCTATTGTTAAAACAGCTTTTACAGCCAATATTGTGATTAATGACACATATCATTAAAGATGGCTGCCACTCACAATTTTTAAAAATAGCTTCTGTTAAAATAACCTCTTGAATGTTCATTCTAGACTCATAATGTGGATGTATTAGGATGGTGTTAACACATTTCTTTTTTTTTTTTAACTTGCCCAGCTCCTCAGCTTCAGAGGGGGCATCATACCCCCTCCTACTCCATCCACCAGGATCCCCCTGGTTTCACATTGCTCGTTATGGCCGGGGGTGCATTCATTTTTCCCCTATCCCCTGAGGACGCTGGTGCAGAGGACATTCATTCAGACGAATAACGTGCTGATGCACACCGTCGTCAAGCGCCTAACAGCGTAATCCCTTCCCCATCTCCAGAAACCCGTGTACCCCTACTGCCCATGCTTTCACAGGTAGAGGAGCTACAGGTGCTTTGTGCAACCTGGTAACCTACCCCTGGAGGAGGAGAGCATCCGTTAGAATGCTCAGTCCTCCTCCCCCCATCCAAACCCCGATGGCCCGGGTTCGTTTCTGTCTTCAGCCCTCAGCGCCACCGAGACAGCCCATGTTACCTCATTTCTGATGGTGACCTGCACAGCACTGTACCAAGATATTTGCAAGCATGGCATGCAGCATGAGCTTTTAAAGACATCAAAACCCCGTATCTTGGTTCAGAAATGAAAGAAAATAAAAAGAAAATGGGATAGCTTGATTTGTTTTTTCCAGGAAAACATTATTGCTGAAAAAACTATATAGTGACTAACAAAGCCTTCTGCTTTACAGTACAGTGAAAGGCCTTATATATAAAACCAACATCTATTCTATTCTGTTAAGAGAACATGTTTATGTTTCTTGGCTTGAGTATGCTGTATGTAATTCTTGTTTGACACTACTCAATTAAGTTTTGTGATTAGTATTTGGACAAAACAAAAAATGAGAAGTAGCTCAGAAGGCTCCGAAACTCACAAAGTGTTTTTAATTTTGCTGCCAAATTTGGATGAGAGGAGGAGGAGGAGAGGAAGGCCAAGCAGGCTATCTTTTTCTCATGGCTCCATCCCCCCCCCCCCACCTGAGATTGACAGCTTGTAGCTGGGGGTCTCTGACAGGTTAACTAAAGGTTTCATTCAAACTCAAACTTCTGTTTTCTTTCTTTCCAGTGAGGCGGGAGGGCTGACTCATTCCCGATCTCCTGTGACTGACAGCTTGTCTGTGCCGCCAACAGAGAAATCCCTGGAATTTATTAGGGGGATAGAATCCATTTACATCCATCACTCTGACATATCTGTTGTCCGCCTTCCACAGCCTACTTGCCTGTAGTTAGTGGACTGAGTTTGTAACCTTGCTTCTTGGCATGCATTCATAAACTTCCTAAACTCTTCCTACAAGCCTCCCCCTTCCCAGGCCCAATTGCCATGCTACTAAGCCTTCAGAGCTCCCTTCCCCCTGACATGGTGCCCGTCGCCACACACTTAAAGTATGATTTGAGGTCACTACCAGTCCTAATACCACCCTTAGTCGGCAGTAACACACCTCCCCCTCCAGTACTGGCCCAGATAAGTGTTATCTCTGATGTGGCCACAGCTAGAAGGTGATGGACCCTGTACCTCTGCCTAATGAGCTTGTATCAGAGCAATCCCCTGCCCTCTAACTGATCCAACTCAAATATCTACCCCTTACCTTCTGGATCCACATATGGGAGAGGTGGCGAGGTAGCTATAGAATCGTACTTTTATCATGGTAAATGTTGGAGAAAATCATGGTGCCATCATGGTCAAAATGGTAGTATAGACTAGAGTGTAGAACAATGAGCTTGGTACATCCAGCAGGCCTGGGTATGATTCCCACAACTTCCACTTGCATACTGTGTGACTCTGAGCAAGTCACTTAACCTCCCCAGTGATCCTTGGTCACCCCTGAAACCAGGCACTTGTGCCTAGTGGGCCTTACCCGGTTACCAAAAAATAAACAAAAATGACAGAAGCTATGGAATTATAGTAAAGGTTATGGATGGATCCATTTTGTGTTCATCTAATTATGTTTATTTTGGCACATTTTAAATAAAAGTACATCAATAAAGCTTTAAATGTTTTAAAGATTTAATTTTTTTTGTGCTGGCCCAGTGGTGGACCAGAGTTCATTGTGTTGCCTCCTGTAAAACCGGGGTTTTCAAATTAGCCCCAGAATCCCAATCTGGTGCCCTCTAGGGGTCTAATGCATCAAAGCAGTGAGGAAAAAATCATGGGTCTATAAAGGAAAATGCTAAACACCACTGTGTGTTCGTGGAAATGCTACACATCATGGTGTTGTCATGGGAAATGGCAAAAATCATGGTGTTTTCATGGGAAATTTATTTATTCTTTGGTAACTGGGTAAGGCCCACGTGTCTGTTTTCAGAGATAACCCAGGAGCACCAGGGAGGTTAAGTGACTTGCTCAGAGTCACACAGTATGCAAGTGGAGATTGTGGGACGTGAACCCACTCCTGTCTGACGTGAACCCACTCCTGTCTGTCTGCTGAATGTACCAAACTCATTCATAGCTCATTACTCTAACCTCTAGGTTATACTGCCAGCCCCCAGAAATGGCAAACAAAATCAATATATCCATGACTTCTGTGACAAAGAAACTGCCCTAGGTATTAATACAGTCTGGGTACCAGCAGACCTTACTGGGGTGGGATAACAGTGCCCTCACCTGGAGAAGTGGGGAAAAAATATATAACCCTGGGGGCACTGAGGGTATAAACACTGCTTAGTAAACATGTGCTCACTGATTCTGCAAATATGTCCATGGTGGCCATTTGGAATTAAAGAGAGGGTGTGGCTGCCAGCAGAAAAACTCCAGTTGGCATTGGGCAAATTCAACTGGACTACATTCCAAAGTAGTGATGCTCAGATACTGCCTTTATTGCTACAATCTGGTTAATTGTCTCCCCACGTGTCTCAAACCCTACACCTTTAACTTCAAAGTCAGCTGCTCAACCCCTATGCCATTGAGGTAGGCTGTTTTCTATCTCTATTTGTCATGCCTTGTAGCTACTGACTACATAGGCTGCTAAAAACAAAACACTTTAGTTTATTCCTGTCCTGTGGCAGGACTCAAACCTTGTGCCCTTGCCTCTAGGGTCTGCTGCTCTACCTTCTGGCCAACCAAGTCAGGCTGTTTTCTACTCACTACTCATAAACCTACTGGCACTATAGCCTGCCAAAACAAACACATCTCAGTCCCCTACTGTCTTGCTGCAAATCCCAAACCATGTACCGCTGGTGCCTAAAGCAGCAGTTCTGTCACTATGCCAACAACTCAGGGTAATACCTTGCACTATCCCAAAGTCCCTAAGCTTTGTCCCCCTTCCCCCAACCACTCAGTGTCCTTATAACACTGCATACCATGTCTTCCTATGTCATATGTCACCTGCTACTGACCATAGCTCCCATCTTCCTACTAGGGAGGCTCCACTTCTCCCTCCACTTGGTGACTCAGAACAGCCTAGCACCAAGCTCCTAACCTTAGCCATCCTATCCACCCCTACCACCGACCCATTCCTCTCACTCCACCAATGGACCATACTTCCCTAAGCTCCAATCACCCTACTGGTACTACTGTGTTATTGCAATGGACACTACTCTGCCTGGCCTCTCCTCCCTACAGGACCTATCTCTCCCACCTCCACACAGTGCTGTTCCCCTCCCTAATGGTTCCTAAGCTCATGAAGAAAGGTTTAAGGTTGGCTGCCCTGTGCATCCTCCTACTACTACTACTTCTTTCCAGAGACATTCACCCCTCCCAGGTTACTACATCCAAGAGCCTCACTATCGCCTTCCTCAATATGTAGCCTACTCAAAATTTGATTCCTTTCAGGGGATGGGTTGCTCAGAATCGCCCCCAATGTCATCTCAGTAGTTGAAGCCTGGCTCAACAACTACACCCCCAACTCTGTGGTCTCACTTCCTGGCTTCACCACTCTACGGGGCAGATAGAATCTCAAGAAAGGGGGTGGTTGTGCACTGTATGTCCAGGAATCACTACAGTGTCTCACCCTACCCTCCCATCACTTGAACACGGGCACAATCTCACATTGAAGATCCCTCTTGCCGTAACAGAGCCCCTTGTTCTCTCTTCAGTATACATCCCGAAATCAGAAGACCGCTTTCCTCTCTGTCCTCAACCATCTCCAGACTTTCCCTGGCAATGCTGACATCATTGCCCTCGGAGACTTCAATACTAACTGGCTGGCTGACACTTCAGCCCCTGTTAGGGATGCTGCAACTGCCCAGAACCTGACCCAGCTTGTGACTATTGCCACAAGAATAAACCAGAGGACTGATACTGCCACCCTCCTAGATCTAGTGCTCACTAACACCCCACATAAAGCTACACAGATCAGGGTACTACCTGATGCTCTGAGTGACCACTCCCTGGTGCTATGTCACTGGTCGTACTGTATTAACAAGCCTCCCCCCCAAACTGTCTTACAACGACACCTCAAACCTGGCAAACTACAGTCCCTTAAACAGTACCTCCTAGTTACTGACTGGTCCCCATAAGAAATGCTCAGAACATTGACTCTGCCTTCAACTATTTCATTCATATGTTCAACACTGCCTGCAATCTGTTTGCACCCTAACCAAACAAAAATTAAGGTGCCAACACACCTTGGCTATCTCAAGCCCTTTTGGACCAGATGAGCGAATGAGACAATCTGTGGCACATTGCACAGGATACCAGAACACCCTCTGGCAGGTGACGCTACCAGGAAGCGCGCAATAAATGCACATGGTATATTCGAAAAGCAAAAGCTGAGTACTATAAAACCTTGCTCACCAACACATGGGGCTCAGGTCGCAAGTTTTGGGACTCTCTCAAAACGCTAAGTGGCAAAACCTCCACCGCCCCACCTACCCATATCAGGGCCAACGGATCTATCACCTCAGACCCAGCCCTTATCGCAGACACATTAAATGACACCTTCTCTGACCTCACTGGTGTTCTCTCCCACAACTTTTTCTCCCCCACCCACCCTACACCACACTGCCCACTCCCCAACCCCCTTTTCCACTTTAAAGCAGTTTCCCAGCGTGAAGCTGCCCCTCTCCTACTCAAAGCCCTCAGTAAATCTCATTTCAGCAGTGACACACTGGACCTGAAACTACTTAGACTCACATTCAATGAGGTCCCCCCCCAACCATGCTTTTGAACTGCTCCCTTTCTCTGGGCCAGTTCCCCACCAAATGGAAATCTGCCCTCATCACTCCTATCCTTAAAGTGGGGACCGCACCCTGCCTGGTAACGACCGCCCAATATCAATCCTGCCTCCCCCCTCTAAAACCCTGGAGAAAATTGTGGCCACCCAACTAAAAGACTACCTCACTAAATATGGTATCCTGTGTCCTGAACAACATGGCTTCCACCAGAACCATAGCACCACCACCACTGCCCTCTTGCAATTTACAAATGCCCTCCATACATCCCTGGACACCGGCTACTCTGCTGGCGCTGTCTTTATAGACCTCTCAAAGGCATTCGATACCATGCACCACTCGCTTCTCCTGGACTCCCTCACTCAGATACACCTCTCCCATGAGACCATTGACTGGTTTGCCAGCTGTCTGAGAGAACCCAGACAGTCTGGATTGCCCATTCCCTGTCATCCCCCCACCAAGTCAGGTCTGGGGTCCCTCAAGGCTCTATTCTTGGCCCACTTCTCTTCTCCCTATTCCTCAACACCCTGCCCAACGGCTGCTCGGGAAAAATTCTATTGTATGCAGACGATGCAGTCCTCTACAACTCACACCCTGATCCCACAGCCCTCCACTCAGCACTCCAGAAATCCTTCTCTGAAGCTGAATCCTGGTTCATTCAGCATAAGTTAGTACTAAATTACAAAAAAAATAAATCTATGATGTTTGCATGCCCCCAAAACAAGAACCTAGGACAACCCCTGCTCATTCTGAACTCACTGAAAGACCCCCTTGAGCAGGTTACCACTTTCAAATACCTTGGCATCACCCTAGACACTGGTCTTACTTTCCACAACCATATCCGGATGCTCAGCACCACTGTCAATACACGTATTGGTCTCCTTCACCGCTAAAAGCACTGCCTCCCCCCTGAATCTCTCCGCCTAGCCATCTCTGCATCTATTCTATCTCTAATTGATTATGGAATCATCATCTATGGTGCAGTCGACACCACCCACCTACACAAGATTAGACTGGCCCTCAATAAGGCTTGTAGACTTACTAAAGGCTGTCCTAGACTTACACACACCTGCACCCTCTACGCCTCAGCAAACTGGCTCAACTTCAATGGGAGGCTAAAGTACCAAGCCTGCCTCTTCGCTAAGAAAATCACCTCAGGATTACTCCCACCAGCCGTCTCCCCACCACTTCAGTCCCCACTGTCTACCCGCCTCACACGGCAATCAGGGACTACCCACTTTAGGGTACCTTGCTGCAAGACCACCTCAGGCCAAAGAACGTTTCGATATCAGGCCCCATCCTGGCTCAACTCACTTCCAAATTCCCTCCTCACTGAACCCAAACGTGGTTGGTTCAAGTCCCAACTAAGGGACCTTATCACCCAGGGATCAGTATGTGACTGCCCTTAAACCTGACCTTCCACCTCCCCCCTCCTCCCTTGACCATGGACCTAACACTGGTCCGCCACCTCTGGGCATGCCTATACCATGACAATGGACCCCAATGTCCTGCCTTGGCCAACGAATGAACTCCTGGGCATGGCTAGCGCCATCGCCCTGAAATGTTATGTTTGTACCTGTAACCTTTTGCACTTTGTACCTTGTTAGCAGCTCTCTGTTACCATGTATTCCCTGCTGCTATTTTGTATTTTATGTATTCATTTGCAACCATTCTGTAACCATTGTCTTTAATTACTATGTTAGTTGTTACTTTGTTCACGGTTGTCTCTGTCTTATGTACGACGTGGAACCCTTGTAAATGAGTCTTTGACTCAAAGGTGTTATCCAATATTTATCAATAAATTAAAAAAAATAAGGATTCAGGCAAGCCCCCTCTGTGACGAACAGCCATGCTATCTGGCCACTGAATCCAACCCCCATCAGATCAAGCCTGTATACAGGATCCCCGGTCAGATGGGGACTGTTGTTTGTTTTTGTTTTTTATTTGTTTTTTGAACTTTCTATTTTCCCTCCTACCTCCCACTATCTCTGACCCTTCAAGTGCCTGGAATCCTTCTCAGCCACCCTACATATGACCGACCTTGCACCATGGAGCATGACTTCCCCAGGTGGGGGCAAAGTGGGTCCCATGCACCCCGTACACATCTGGTTGCGTCGGGCAAGGCAGCCTAGGTGGGTGGTGGCACATGGAGGGCACGCTCCTGGTACCCCATCTTCCCAGAGATAGAAGACTTTTTCCTCCGGTGTTTCTCCCTCACATGGTGTGCGCCCTTGATGTCAAGGCGCTGTGTGACGACGTCCACCACGCGTCTCGGCCAGCCCCTCCTGCAAGCAGGACTTGCTTTACCCTGAGCCTCTGCTTGGGATCAGGCAAGCTGCAGGCCTTGGCCCCCTCCCTCCCCCCGGAGAAGGCAAGCAGTCGTGGGATGCTCAAGCCTTCTCCCCTTGCCCGGCCCTCCAGAGACGCAAGTCCACTCCCGAACGCGGGCCGCCGGCGTCGCGAGTGGAAATCCAACCACTGCACCGATGGGCTGGCTCAGGGACTGTTGTTTTGATCTGAGGATCAGATCTTTGGATCTTTGGCAGTGTCAGTAGCACACTTGCCTCTGAGGCCGGGAGATCAGAGGGCTGTGGGTTCAGTTCCCACATCTGGCACTTGGGTTAATATCCCAGTACTGACACTGTAGTGCAGCATGAGAGGGGTGCTGCACTTCTGAGGTGCCGTCTTTCAGATGAGGGCGTTAAACCGAGGTCCCATCTGCCTGGATTGGTGGTAGTCCAGGTGGATGTTAAAGATCCCATGGCACTTATCGAAAAGAGTAGGGGAATTTCCCCGGTGTCCTGGCCAAATTTCCCTCATTCACTAAAAATACCACCAACAGCTTAATCTGGTTCAAGGTCAGTTGGCATTCATCTGTATCCCCCTTCCCTGGGTTGTGCCTGAAAATAGGCAGGATTTGTCTAGGGCACTGACCCGGTCAACAATAAATAAAAATAGTTGTGAGCCAACTGTTGGATCCATGATCCGACTGCCAGGTCCATTGGACCCTGTGCCCCCCACATCAGATCAATATGGGATCCATGAAGAACAGATCCATTGTCAGATGCCCTCCATATTTGATAGCATCCAACATCTGGTGAAAACGGTGGTATCTGCCAGTATACAACCTTTGCTTATACTATCTGAGCAACACTACTCCAAAGCAAACTGAATTCCAAGTCATTCCATTCTTTCTTCCTGAAGGTAATCGCATTCACATGAAAACAGGAGCACTGTTCCCTAAGCTCATCTGCCCTTAGGCTTATCCGGGAGCTGAAGTCATTATGCCCTGCTTATGCATCACAGTCCCTCCTACAGCAATAGACTGAAATGTTGCTCAGAATCCGACTAACAGAAATGAATTTCTCAGATTCTGATCCATTTTTAGGATTGAGGATTTTCAAAATTGAATTCCGAAAATCATAAATCCTAAAAATGGTCAAATCAGACTGGGAATCAAATTCTGGAATCTGAAATCTGTTTTTTGATTGCATGCAAAAAGGTGTTTCTTGTCTGCTAGGATTTTTAGGATTTCAGATTCTGATTCTGAATTAGATTTTCCAAAATTCTAAGAACTCCTGTCAGAACAGATTTTGGCAAATGCGAGCACCCCCAATAGACCGTGATGTCAGAAACCAAGAATTCTGACTTCAGCTACCGACTCATTCTCAGCTGAACTGTATTAGACAAAGATCCAGTTTTAATGCAGCTGTCATGAATAATAAAGAGCAGAATGGCATTTATTACACTGGGAGGCTGCACACTGAAGAGGCAACTTGCAAGAAAAGAAGTGTGTAGGATCCAAAGAAGGATGCGGATGCTGGGAGAGAAGCATGGATTCGAGATGTAAACGCCTGCACACAAAGTGATTTTTGTTAAGGTGTCAACCTGCCCGGCACAAGGATGGATTGATTCCTTCCTTCCTTCCTTCCTTCCTCCCTCCCTCCCTCCCTCCTTCCTGTACAACTCCACTGGGACTAACCATCCCATTTCAGGGATCACCCTGGCCAATTTGGCACAAAAAGTGAAAACATAAGGATTTCTATACATAGAACAATATATCACAAAACTATACAATACACAATACTACTATAAAAATTACAGCGTGAAACGTACAGGTAAACCGTTTGCAAATGCTTACATTTTTTTTTAAGTTAATATTTCAGTGAGAACACGTTCATTCCACATGTTAGCTTCCACAACATTTAAAGCCTTTTGACCCATTACTCTTCTAACCCTTGGTACACTTATTAATAATTTATCATTTGATCTCAATGAACAAACTTAAAAAAACAAAAATAGATCATATTTGACAGAGAAGTTGGTGAATTACCATTCAGTAATTTATGGATCAAGATGTAGACCTCCAAGAGCTGGCTGAGTTCCTGCATCCATATATACCTGTGCATCCTCTCTGCTCTGACAATGAGGGCCTCCAGGCGGTTCCAAGGGCGAGGTTGAAGACCTGGGGGACTGGGTTTTTGAAGTTGCAGCCCGATCCTCTGGAATTCCCTGCCCAGAGCTTTGAGGGAGGCCCCTCAGTGGGGGCCTTTAAAAGGAGCCTGAAAACATTTCTCTTTCAACAGGCTTTTGGGGTGAATTTGTCATATGTTTGCACCCTTGTAAGATATTTTGTGAATTAATTTATTACTTTAATTGTTTATTGATATATTTTATTATTATGAAAGTGTTTTAATGGGCTGTATCTGCTGGCTTGGTTTATTTGTCTGCTCCATGTTATTGTAATGGTGCTTTGAGCCTCCTGGGAAGGACACCAAGAATACTAAATAAAGGCGACTACTACTGTCTGATAAGGAGCACCCGCAGGTAGCCATTTAAGCTCTTCAAGGAGGGAACCGTGATTGGTCAAATGGGAAGTAGACAAGATGAATCTACCAATGTTACGTTTCCTTTTAATTCTTTGGTAACTGGGTAAGGCCCTCTAGGCACAAGTGCCTGTTTTCAGGGGCAACCCAGGAGCTCTGGGGCAGTTAAGTGCCTTTTCTACAGTCACACAGAATGCAAGTAGAGGTTGTGGGAATAAAACCCAGGCCTGCTGGATGTACCGAGCTCATTCACAGCTTGTTATTGTAACCTCTAGGCTATACTGCCAGACCTATTTAACAGTCTTTGGTACATTAGCATTGCTTGCTTTGTGTCTGAGAAAGCAACCACGTTTCCCTAGTCCTTGAGCCAACCTTTACCAGGATGCCATTGTAAATGTGCATCAGCTCAACTAGTGTGTTCCACCCTTTCCTGTTTCAAATAAAAATCTTGAATCCATAATACAGTACTGACAATAGCAAACATGTTGGTATGCGTGATCTAGCTTCCCTACTTAAGCAACCTATAACACTATACAGGACATCCAGCTTCATACAGGATTGGCACATGCTTCAAAAAGAACAGAATGGCTTGAAATTCACATTGTTACAGAATGTTGTATATAAGCGAGTTCTGCCAATACGAACAGTGATTTGTGTTTTGCAGGTGACTGGAGCCCCTCTTAAAAGAAAACACATAAACTTCGGGCCTCCACTGCAACATAGTAAGACCCCTGATCCGTGTTCTTTCACATTTAGGCAAACTGTTTTCAAATATCTTTAACTATCAATTTTTATGTTTATTGACTCTGACTGTAGCTTTCAGTCCAAATGGCTACCTGCCACCATCTTGTGGGCAGTCCTGCGCACACACATCTCGCTCTCTGTTTGCTAATGCGCCCTGCTGACCAGTGGCTCAGTCAGCAGGGCACATTAGCAAACAGAGAGTGAGGGATACGTGCTGCTGCCCACAAGATGGCAGTGGGCATCCTTTCAGACTAAAGGCTATGGTCGAAGTCAATAAACATAAAAATAGAGAGTTTAAGGTATTTAAAAACATGTACTTATATACTAAGAATGCTAACCGGGGCCTTACTGTGCTGCAGATGGCCTGAAGTGTATGTGGTGGGGGATGAGCTGGCGAGCATTCTAAGGCTCATGCTGTATGTGCTACTGTAGGGAATGAGTTGGTTAAATTGTGGGAGTATGTAGGAGAATGTGAGCCTGGGAGATGTCATTGAGTTCCTGGGTGAAAGCAACAGGGCTTTTTGCCACTGAGTACCAGCACTTTTTAATTGACACTTGAATCGCAGAGTATTAAGAGAAGTGAAAAGAAGGGGAACAAAAGAGAGATTTGCAGAGGTTTGTTCCCCAGCTTTGCCATCCTTGGGTGACCTTAATATCTGTCATAACTAAGCCATCCCAATCAGCTACAGATTCCCTCATTAGAGGCAACTTCAGCGCCATCTGTGAACTCACCCCCCACCTCCCAACTATTACCGCCAGCTCCACCACCACTGCAACTGTTTCCCATTTCTAAACACATAAACTTTTAATGGCTGTCCATTTATAGCAAAGCTGTAAAATGCCTTAATTGCCACAGTAACTGCACGGACATGGTACCCCACCCCCCAACCCTGAAGGGAGGCTACGTTAGTGCATGTTCTTTCTTCTGTCACTCAGGAGCTGTAAACTGCTGCTCCCAGCTGGAATTCTTCATGAAACCTTTCTTTGTAGTTTAATGACAGGTCTGTAATAGAAGGTGTTTCATGTTACACATGGAATCCGGACTATACAGAACTACTTTTAATGGCCTACAGGAAGCTGTTTTTAATATGTGAAGACAGCGTATCAGACCACAGGTCCCCCCCCCCATGTCCAGTCAATAACCCTGTTGAACTCGGCACTCACTTTTCTCAGAGAGCTTCACTGCTACCTGCATTTCATGAGGGTCTTACATTTTGTCATTTTATTTGTTTATAAATTATCTGCATTGAGTCAACCAATCAGCACTGAGATTTTGTCTCATGCGAGAACCTCTTGAAATCACAAGAGGTCCTCGTCTGTAAGGTTTGAAAAAGAGGATTGTTCCACTTTTTCAATAGGGAACATTTCTGTTGTATTTTTTAACAATTTGTTAACATTGTTTTACATTTACTAATTATGCAATAGCACACAATAGGGTGAGGCATTTCATAAGCTACCACCACGCCTAGGGTGCAGTGTGAGGCACAAGGCAATGCAGAGTGCCTTCAACCATCCAAGAAGTGCCGATATCCCCCGATATACCATACTCTCAAGTATCTTTATGTGATTTATAAAATGGCCCCAAAGTATTAGGAAATGGCTGATCCTAGTAATCAGTTTTGAGCCATGATAATATTCTGAGATATCCTCACAGGTCAAAGATTGCTTCAGCCAATACGAACATATGAAGAAGCCAGCAGAAGAAAGCCATTTGGTCTATCTAGTCTGCTCGTATTGCAGGGTCCACAGCTTGAGCTAATGTCCCTGCCCTCCCTCCCCACTCCTCCCATCCTCCCTACCCATGATTCTTATCTTCCCCCTTGCCTGTGCCCCTATGCCAATCAGCTTCCAGGATTTCTCCTATCCATTTTATAATATTATTTAAATTGGATGATATATAAAATAAAGACACTAATATGGCTCGACATTTTTCAAGAGAGTTTCCTCTTGCATCCTTTGTATGGTGCCAGAAATGCTCACCTTTTGTTTAGCAGTTCACACACTCTAAAAAAGTGTGAGGCAACGCTCTTGATGAGATGACATGCCTTGGTGTCCATGTTTTTATTTACTGGACATTTACCTGAGACAGATGGCAGAATAGTTTTGCGATACAATTTCTGGTGTGTGTGGGGGTCCCTTGCTATAACAGGTTCCAAAAAGGGGTTCCTTCACAGTTCAGTACGATAGGATACACAAGTGCTAGGTCCAAAAGAATACACAAATAAAAGTTACTAACTGTGTAAGAAATGTATTTATTCAGTTTTGTTGACCAGGAAAGGAGGGCTAGGCAGTTTTGCCTACATTCAGCCTTGTCCTGGGGTGAGGGTTTATACAGATGCAAACTGAAGTTAATTAAGCCGTTGGTGGTATTTTTAGTGAATGGGGGAAATTTGGTTAGTATACTGGGGAAATGCTCAACCACAAGAGTGTGGTGTGCACATTTATAGAACCCATACAAACAGAAGAGAGAAACAAATGCCTCAGCTGGGACTTGAACCTAGGCTGCTCAGAACACCATTCTGATTGCACTACCCACTGCACCACCAAGGCAACTGGAAATTGAGATGTTCAAAGGCACCTTACTCTTTCTCTAATGCACAACTTGGTGCTGCATGGATAATTACATTTGCAATCACGAGAGTGTGGAACCCATACTACAGAAGAGAGAAAGAAATAAGTACCTTAGATGAGACTTGAACCCAGGCTGCTCAGAATACCATTCTAATTGCACTACCAGCTGTACCATCAAGGCTACTGGAAATTGGGATGTCCAGAGGAACCTTGCTCTTTCTTTAATGCACAACCTGGTGCTGCACAGATAATTACATTTTCAATCACTGGAGTGCGATGAGTACATTTATGAAGAGAGAGAGAAAGAAATAAGTGCCTTAGCTGGGACTTGAACCCAGGCTGCTTGGAATACAGTTCTGGTTGTGCTACCAGCTTCACCACCAAGGCAACTGGAAACTGAAATGTCCAATGGCACCATACTCTTTCTCTAATGCACAACCTGGTACTGCACAAATAATTACATTCCCCTACTCTTTTCAAGATGTGCCATGGGATTTTTAATGTCCAACAGAACCACCACCAGAACAGGCAGATGGGAATTTAGTTTAACATCTTATACGACAGATTGTACCTCAAGAGTTCAGCACTCCCCTCACACTGCACTACAGTGTCAGTAGTGGGATGTTACTGTAAGTTCCTGGTGCTTGCCAATAGTGGAGAACAATAACTCGAACAGCAGGTAGGAGGCGATAGCCTCCAAGGTTGAGGGTTGCCCCTTTATACTGTATGCCCAGGCACTACTGTGAGTTGAAAGGGAGGTGGATGCTAATATTCTATACTACTAAGGGAAGATTTGTTGCATGTATGAGATGGGAGGTTGAGGTTGTATGGGATCTGCATGGGCCCCTGAGCTTCTCATGCAGCATTCTTTGAAATGTGAGAAGGATAGGGGTTTGGCGAAAGGGGGGCTCATAATTTGCCCCATTCAGCAGAACTGAGATGGTTTCTGTCTGCTGAAGTATTCTTGGTGCCTCTCCCCACCTCTAAATTGAGGTTTACCTGTGCTCCCCCTTGGAAGCCACCTGCCTAACATTTACTTCTGGCCCCCATAGGACTGCACCAAAGGGACCACAAAGTAATGCACATCACAGCAGCCACTACTTCTCTCTTTGTGCATTCTGTGTACAACTGTGTGGGGCCCACCCACATTCCCCAGATATCTGCAAGAGAGGGCCTGCTCGAAGGCAAGGTTGTTCTTATTGTGGCTGGAAAGGGAGGTACCCAGTTGTCAGGTTTGAGGCTGGTTACAAAAGACCATGGTCTCAGTCTTTTTGGCATTGAGAATGAAGTGGTTCTTATTCTATCAGGCTTTCACTACTGGTAAGATGGTCTGGATCCGATTCTCCACACGGGCAAGTATGAGACCGTTACAACACAGAATCGTGTTGTCAGCATACATTTTATTTATTTAAGTCTTTAGTAACTGGGTAAGTGCACTGATCCAGAGGACTGTTTTCAGGCACGACCTGGGCCACACAGGCGGCAGTTACAGAGGTAGTGACAAGTTATATGATGAGTACAAGCCATGTGAATATACAGGCATCATTGGTGAACAAAGTGGATATACAGACATCACTGGTGGACAAAGAAAGTGACATAGGAAAGTAAAATTAATGAGAGGCTGAAAAAACAATCAGTATATCATGATAAACAAAAATTATTATACAATTATTTACTAAGGATAAGTGACCAGTGCAAATTAATGCATGATGTAAAACAACCAACCAAAAAAAAAACATGCATAACAATAGCCAAGAGGGAGAGCCCAAGCAGCAGGCAGCGAGGGATGTAAGACAGGAGTCCAAAGAAATGAAAGAGGGCGGGGCAGGCCAAAGCAGCCCAAGAGGGAAAAGCCAGAAAGGAAGGGGAGAGGGTTATCCAAGTTAGCAACGGCATGTGGCCTCATCAAGCAGCCAGGATTAGAGATGTGTCTTGAAAGTGGCGTCGGAGTCCAGAGAGCGGATGGGTATGGGGAGTCTGTTCCACAGGGAGGGAGCAGCTACAGATAACGCTCTGCTACCCATAGCCGAGGAGACTTTTGGGATATCCATGGGGTGGGGGGGGACTGAGGATGCTGCAGACACCTCAGGGAAGTTCTGGTCTTGAAGAGAGACGTATGATTTTATTTATTTATTTCAGTTTGGGATTAATGCCTTTGTGTCGAGGACTCATTTTCAAAGGTTCCACGTCAGTGTTGAGCAAACATTACAAAAATACAAGGTTTACAGAGGAAAAAAAAGAGAAAAAACATTTAAGCATATACACAGGCAGTAAGAGTAAAATTTGAACTTATACACATCAAATTAGTAAATATTAACAGATAGACTGATTAGATAAGAGGGGGGTTGGGGGCATCAATCAAAGGCAGCATCATCTGAGATGGGAGAGAGGTGGAACTTTCAACCGAGTGAGGCCATCGTCAGGTAATTGGGGTAGGGGAGCGGGTTAAGAAAAAAGTGATATATAGCAGAAAGATGCAGAGGGGGTAGGTAAATGGAAAACGGGGGTCAAAGTACTATCACATTAGCGCAGGCAGGTGGCATTGTCTGAGGTGGGAGAGAGGTGGAGCTTTCAACCCAGTGAGGCCATCGTCAGGTAACTGGGGGTAGGGAAGTGGGTTAAGAAAAAAGTTGTATATAGCTGAAAGATGTAGAGGGGGGGGTAGGTAAATGGAAAACTGGGGGTGAGGTACTATCACATTGGCGCAGGCAGACACCATTCATTTTAGAGTCAAGGAAAGATTTGAGCCCAGCTTTGAAGGTACTAATCTTGGTAGTACCAGTGAGGACAGCAGGTAGTTCATTGTACCATTTCGGACCTTGATACAGGATGGAGTTCTGGGCAAGTTTCGTTCTTTTGAAGGGAATCACCATCTTGTCAGCGACTGCACTATAGGTAGATTTCGTCGGGACGGTCAGCTTAAAGTGTCCGACCACTATGGGGGACGTCAGTCCAAGTAGTACTTTTTTTAGAAGTAGGCAGGTATAAGGGGAGGCTTCACCATGCCTGATGGCATTGTCCAGGAGGCAGCCAAGCCTGCGATCAAATCTGCAGTGTAGAGTGAAATGACATATGTTGTTGCTGTACATGGAGCAGAGGCACGCACACAAGGCTAAGGATGTGTGTGAGTAAATAGGGGAGCAGTAGTCAATCAAGGGTAGCAGGTTACCTTGGGCAATGGCTAAATGAGCTTCCCTGGTCAGGAGTGACTTTATCTGATAAGCTGCACCCAATTTCTGGTTAACCCTTAGGCTGCCAACAGAATTAGAATGTATAGGAATTTTGGACTGATATATCAGTCCATGGCACAGGAAGGGTTAATACAGTGGATAACAGAGGAGTTATGATGGGAAAAGGAGAGGGACAGGTCCAGGATAACTCCCAGATATTTGAAAGTTAGTACATTTTCAAGTACAGTGCACTGCTTTAGACACATTGGGTGAGTAAGTTGTTAACAAGCACTGAGCAGAGCAGAGGACACTGGATAGAACCCTGAGGCAAGCTCAGTTTTACGTGTTCATGCTCAGAGTGAGTGGTGCCAAGATAAACATTGTGTATGTGCCACTTAAGGTCATTCATGAGCCATGATACCATTCATAAGACTGTATAATCCCAACCCTTTTAGTTTTCTGAGCAGGAGCTGGTGATGATGAACCAAGTCAAGAACTTTGGTCAGAGCAATGTAGATTGCTTCAGTAATGTGATCTTTCTCTGTAGCTTTGTGAATATTACTTGCAACCCTATGGAGTGTTTTGGGAGCGGAATGCTTAGAAACATAAGCCTAACTGGATATGGGTTAGGAGCTGACTTCCGGGAAGGTGGCTTGAGATCAGAGCATGAAGAAATCACTCCAAGAGTTTGGGCACTACGTACTGGATGGAGATAAGCCTTTTATGAGAAGTGTGAGCTAGAGCTTTTCCAAACCACTGATAAGAGTTCTGTGGAGAGGCAAGGGTTAAAGACACTGGGGTCGGGTGTGGCAATGGCTGTCTGGCTTTGCACTCTTGGGGTGTCAATGAAGCCAACATGGGCTTTGAGCATTTTTCTGGGTGCAGGACCTATAGGTGCATGCTCAAGCAGGACACAGATAGAAGAGGTGGGGTGCTCTTGTTCAGTGACTTGATGGATTTGAGGGGATTGACTTATTAAGGGAAGTTATTAAAGTGGCGGTGGTCTAGTGCATTCAAGTAGCTTAGTTTATGGCACCACTCCCAAGTCCACCCTAGACAGACTGGTCCCCCCTTTCACTCTTCTGCCACTTTAACCTGGAATCTGGACTGCCCCCTTCCCTGCACCTCCCACTGCTCACTCTTCAGGTGCCTTGCCCACTGCACCCTCTTCATCTCCATGTTCTGGCTTGGCTCCCTTCCCTTCTACCTTGCCTCTTTCCTTTCATGGCATGCTCCCTCATACTTTAGCTCTGACCCTCATTCCCTTTCTCTTACTCCAAGGAAATCTTCTGCTGGTCAGACTTCTATTTCCTATTGCTTACCTAAAATCTGGTCCTCTCTTCCTGACAATCCACTCTGCCTCTTCCTCCTTCTCTCCCAAGACCCTCCTCCATGATTTCATGACTCACTCCTGTAGCTGCTCCTGACCCAGTGTCATTTGCTATCGCGCCTGGCCATGCCCTTCCTTGCACTGAATTTGGTCTAGAGTATCCCCCCATACCCTCTCTCCCCAATTTACCGTATTGTTGTTATGTTGCTTTTGTACATTGGCTTACTTATTTAATCCGTATTGTGCCTTGCTGTATCGGATTTCTTTGCACCTTGTATTTTTGCTTTGGCACGTTTGTTAATTTATTCTACTTTTGCGCACTGTGATTTTGTCTGTTCACACCCACCCACCCCTTCCCCCAGGAGGCATCTGGAAATGAATTGTTACTAGCTCAGTATGTCATTCTGCGTATAACTTTTGAAATAAATAATAAATAAATGCAGGACAGTTCTAAGGATACTGCTGAAGTCCACTTGGCTCAGGTTTAGACCAGGGATTTTTTACCTCCTGATCAATTTAGCATATTATGAAATTATGCGTGAAGCTCTTTGCTCTATCAGATGTATTGTTTTAACATACTGGCTATGTACTGAATGGTCAATACTCTGTAAACCTAATTTTCTGTATGAGTTCAAGGGAAATAGGTGGTTAATAGCATTGGCTGTATCAGATGGATTATCCAAGAATTGGCCTAGGTGGAGCAGTATTTAGGTACTGAGATAATTGTGAGAGCTGCTGAGAATCTCCCTTGATACCATCCCAGAACTGCCTGGGTCAGAAGCATGGTTGTTTCAGAAAGTACAGTTACGTAAGAACTTAACGTAACAGTAGATCTTCGAGAGAGGCTCTTGTAGTAGGTAATTACAGATAGGACTGAAGCCAGCAGGCGTCAGGACCCCACGGAAAAATTTATTGCAAGCAGTCTCTGGCAGGGGACCGCCCCACGTCAGGTGACCGATGTCCAGCAACATCAGTATAAAGGGGTGGTCCCCCACGCCCACCTTCCAGTTCTTTCCCGCCAAAGGCCAAATAGGCAAGACGAGAGAGAAGTGGATGTTTCCTTCCCTGGAAAAGGAGCTGAAAAAGCTTAGGGGGATGGAGGGCGGGAAGGTATTACCTACTGCAAGAGCCTCTCTCAAAGATCTACTGTTACGGTAAGTTCTTACGTAACTGTACTATCTTACTTCGAGAGGGCTCTTGCAGTAGGTAATTACAGATAGGACTGAGTCCCAAGCAGTCTGGAACAAGAAGAAGCAAACAGGAGGAGAAAACTACCCAAATGTAGACCCTCTGGCTGTGAAGGTCTTAGGAAAGAAGACCTTGCAGAACAGCCAACCCGAAGCCAGCTCTACGGCGAGAGGCAATGTCCAAACTGTAATGTGTCGTAAAAGTATGGACAGAAGTCCAAGTTGCAGCTGCACAGATGTCTGTCGCTGACACATTCTTGAAACAAGCAGCAGAGGCAGTGACCCCTCTGGAGGAGTGGCCCCTGACTTGACCCGGCAGGGTCTTGTACTTGTCGTAACAGAAAGTGATACAATGAGCCAACCATTTATTTATTTATTTTAACATCAGTTTAACAACCTTTGAGCCGGAGGCTCATTTACAAAGGTACCTCGTCACAAGAAGGACAAAGACATACATACATGAGACAATCAGCAATACAGTACAGCAATAAGGCACAGTCAAGTTACAGGTGATACGTGACATAACACCGTTACCTGCAAAAATTAGGATAAGCGATCCCTTTTATTTATTAATGATTAGGAGGTAGGGTAGAAGAGTTGAAGAGAGGCACTGCGGGGAGGGGATTTAGATAGGCATTGCTTAGAAACAGCATTGCGTTCTCTTTTATGAGCAAAAGAGACAGTCGATCAGTCTTCCTGAGATCCTTCGTCCTGGTGGTGTAGTATCTCAGAATTCGGTGAACATCCAAAGTATGCAAGAGGTACTCCCCTTGATTGGAGTGCTGCGTAAAGAAAGCAGGCAGCTCAATGGATTGATTCAGCGTAGATTCTGCTACCGCCTTTGGGAGTATCTTAGGGTTGGTACGCAGAGCCATACGTTCCTTGTGAAAAATCAAATACAGGATTTTGCACATCAGGGCCTGGAGCTCGGAAATCCTTCGAGCAGAAGTAATGGCCACTAGGAAGAGAGTCTTCCATGAAAGGAAATTTAGGTCTGCTGAGGCTGCTGGCTGAAAAGTAGGCAGAGTAAGCTTCTCAAGAATAAAATTCAAATCCCAAGGAGGGGCAGGAACATGAATAGGGGGTCTCAAGTGGAGAACCCCTCTAAGAAAAGTCTTAGAGAATTCCAACTGCGCAAAAGTTCTGTCCCCAAAAGGAACATGGTAAGCAGAGATGGCCGGCACGTGAACCTTCAGAGAGGAATGACTGAGACCCACATCAAAGAGATGGCGCATGTAGTCCAGAAGCCTCCCAACAGAGCAAGAGAATGGCTCGAAATCTTTGGAAGGGGCCCAAATAGAGAACTGTTTCCATTTCATGGCAAGGTCGATCTAGTGGAGGGCTTTCTGGCCACCACCAGAATCTCAGCCACCAGCGGGGAACCCCGAATCGAGCTTGAGCTATGTCTGCAGGAGCCACGCGTGCAACTGAAGGGACTTGAGGCCTGGATGGACCAGGGTCCCTTGATCCCGGGTCAGCAAAAGTTGCGACAGAGGAAGAGGAGGTTCCTCTGAATACTGTTGCAGAAGAGAGAACCAAACTTGCCTGGGCCAGAAAGGAGCAATTAGGATCATGCAAGCTCCTTCTGAGCTGAGCTTCTGTAAGACCCTCAGAATCAAGGGGATCGGGGGGAAGGCCAAGACGAATCTGCCCTTCCAGTCTAGAGACAGAGCGTCTCTCCAAAAAATGCTACACCCTGGAGCGAGCAAGCAGAAGGCGGGAAGTTTTGCATTGTGAGGAGACGCAAACAGGTCTACCTGTGGTGTTCCCCAGCGTAGGAAGATATCGTCTGCTACCCCTGATCCAGTTCCCACTCATGAGCGTGAGCAGACGACCAACTGAGGTGGTCTGCCAATGTGTTCTTGACCCATGGGACATGAATTGCCATGAGGTGAAGGTTGTGCTGCACTGCCCAATCCCAAACTCGCATCGCCTCCCTGCAGAGAGGGTAGGAACGAGTTCCTCCCTGTTTGTTGATGTACCAGACTACACACATGTTGTCCATCTGGACAGCCAGATGCCCAGGGGGCAGCTACAGATGCAGAGCCTGAAGAGCATACAGCACGGCCCGGAGCTCAAGCACATTTATGTGAAGTGTCTGTTCGAGCCTGAACCAGGAGCCCTGGGTCCTGTGAGACCCCAGATGGACTCCCCAATCCTCACCCGAGGCGTCTGTTGTCAGCATCTGGGAGGGGGTTGGGAAGGCAGAAGGGAACCCCCTGGCAAAGGTTCTCTTGAACCATCCACCACTGCAAGTCCCAAACCATAGGACTGGAGACCAGAACCTGTAGATCTAGGTCGTTCACCATCTGATCCCACTGAGACCGAAGTGTCCACTGAGAGATTCTCATGTGGAGCCGAGCACGAGGGACTGTCGGAATAGCAGCTGCCATAAGCCTGAGGAGGCGAAGGACTGACCTGGTGCTGACCCACCTGCAGCTGGACAACAGGCTGACCTGAGCCTGGAGTGTGCCCACCCTGTCCAGTGGCAGGAATGCCATGCCAGAGGTCGTGTCCAGTATTGCCTCTGGGATGGGATCAGATGCGACTTGGCCTGGTTGATGGTAATACCCAGGCTGATGAAAACCTGCAAGGTAAGGGAAAGGAAGTGCAGGAGCTCCTCCCTGGACGAGGCCGCCAGGAACCAGTCATCTAGGTATAGGAAAACCTGAACCCCCTTGGTGCGCAGGTAGGCCGCTACCACCGAAAGGCATTTGGTGAACACTCAGGGCGCTGAGGAAAGACCAAATGGGAGGGCCTTGAACTGGTAGTGGTCCCCCTGAAATGAAAAACACAGGTATTTGCGGTGGGAAGGGCGAATAGGGATATGCAGGTAAGCATCCTGCATGTCCAGAGCGCACAGCCACCGTCCCGGCCGAAGGAGGGGCAGAAGACTCTGCAGAGAGAGCATTCTGAACCTTTTGTACTCCACAAACAAGTTCAGGGAGCTGAGGTTTAGAATCGGCCTCACGTCTCCCAACTTCTTTGGGACCAGGAAGAAATGGGAGTAGTAATCCATCCCCCGAAGGTGGGATGGGACGGGCTCTAGCACCTCCTTCAGAAGAAGAGAGGATATTTCTTCCCGGACCAGAAGAAGGTGTTCTGGGGAGTAAGATGACGTGGGGAGGGGGGGGTTCGAGGTGGTTTCTGAAGAAACTCTATTGAGTGTCCTTCTGCAATCAGCTGGAGCACCCAAGTGTCTGAAATGATCCTCTCCCAACCCGGTAGATGGAAGGAGAATCTTTCTCCTATCAGTACCTCTGGGAGGCCCAGAGGCTGTGGGAGAGGAGTCAGGAGGTGTGAGGCAGCATATCAGCTGAAACTCCCGCCGCTTTTTTGGGCGGGGGGGGCTTGGCAGCCGGAGGGGCCTGACGTTTGTTGGCCCGCTTTCCCTGAGGTTTCGCCTTGGGCTGAGAACGTCTGCAAAAGGGACGACACTGAGCCTGAGGGGGCCTGTACAAGGTGTCAGCAGACTTAAGTGCAGTACTCTTCTCCTGCAGATTGGTGATGATGTCCTTGACATCGCCACCGAACAGCACTGAACCCCTGAAGGGTGCGTCCTGGATAGCAGACTGCACCTCTGGGACCAAACCTGACACCCGGAGCCAGGCATGATGCCACAACCCCATGGCGAAAGCTGAGCTCCGACCAGCAGTGTCCACTGCATCGTACATGGCACGAAGCATGTGCTGACTGGCCGAACACGCAGAATGGACTAGGTCAGCCATTTCCTGCTTCGTCTGAGACTCAGGAAGGGATTCCAATTTAGTTTCCACCTCACTAAGGATCGCCTTCTGGTAATCCCTCATGTGAGCAACATAGTTCAGGGCCCTGATTCCCAGAGTGGAAGAAGCATTGACCTTCTTTCTGTACTGGTCTAGAAGGTGAGATTCCTTGTCAGGTGGTGATGAGCTCAAGTACTTGGGGTTAGCCGAACAGCCGTGAGCTCACACTACCTTTTTCGCTGCCCATATTTGTTGCCAGAATCTACTGCCAACCAGGCACCTCTGCCACAACTGTTATTGACCTTCTTACACAAATCAGTTCACGAGCACCCACCAGGGAATTATATGCTATGGGTGACCTTAACCTAAACTGGTTAGCCCCAGCCCTCAACAAAATCCGGATGGATGTCGCTGCCCTCAATTTAACCCAACTCATCACTGAGCCCACCCACCTAAATCTTAAATCCCGTAACCACTCCCTTATTGACTGGGCTCTGACCTCCCATCCTCACACAGTTATCCAAACAGGCCTACTCCCTGACTCTATGAGTGATCACCATGTCATCTACCTTGTTCGCAAAATCCACCATCTCAAATCCCCCCCTAAGTTCTTAGTCCATCAGTCGTCCAAATCCCTAAACCTTGCTCCCCTCCTAAATGACCTTGTCCTAGCTAACAGGCTCCCTACCCCCAACTTGATAGATGACACCCTATTTCACTTCAAAAACACATTCCTTAAGATATGGGACTCCCACGCCCCGCTACGACATACTAGGATACGCAGTACCCACCTGCCTTGGATCTCCCAAGAGCTCACAGCTTGTATGAATGCCCATGACTCAGCATGGTGAGCTTTCAAAGCCTCAGCCCTACCTCAGGACCTCTCCCACTACCGGTATCTGTGCCACATGTGCACTAGAACAACTCAGCTAGCTAAAGCACAGTACTTTAGATCCTCCCTCCAATCTAACCTTAATAGTCCCTCCAAATTCTGGAAGGTCATACACTCCTTCTTCTCACTCCCAGTGGCCAAGCCCTCACCTCCTCTTAGTGTAAACAACTCCACACTCTCGGATCCTATCTCAGTCACTGCTGAGTTTAACTTATATTTCTCCACCTGCACTTCCTCGCTCCTTTCCTCCTTACCCCCCATATCACCATCTCCACCACCTACAGGGCAAAAACTACCTCAAAATACAGGTATTTTCTCCTTCAGGGAAATCTCTCCGGATAAAGCTCTAGAAGCCGTGCTAACATTAAGCCCCTCAAATGGGAATTCCCCGGATGGACTAGACCTCAAATTTCTGTTCCTCTCGCTCTCTCCCATAGCAACCCCTATTGCCTACCTCCTAAATCTGTCCTTCGCCACTGCATCTGTCCCTCTGTCCTGGAAGCACGCCATTGTCATCCCTCTCCACAAAGGGGGTGCCTCCTCCTCCACCTCAAACTATCGGCCAATCTCCCTCCTCCATGCTCTGGCAAAGCTGCAAGAACACTTAGTGCTTACCCAGCTAACCTCCTATCTCGCCGACTCCAATTTCTTCACACACTACCAGTCCGAATCCAGGAAAGATCACTCCACTGCCTCATCTTTACTAAGGCTCACTGACACCATCCAATCTGGAATGGATACAGGTCTCATTGCCTCTGCCATTTTCATTGATCTGGCCAAGGCCTTCGATACAGTCTCCCACACTCTGTTACTATCTAGCCTCTCTGACTCTGGCCTGTCCACATCTGCTACTGCCTGGTTCAGTGCCTATCTTACAGACCGCACTCAATCTGTCAGGATTGAGGATGCCATATCCCCTCCCCTTCCCATGTCCACCGGTGTCCCCCAAGGATCAGTGCTTGGGCCTATCCTATTCTCTATTTTTCTAAACAACTTGCCCCAAACTTGTTCTGCCTCCTCGATCCACATGTATGCTGACGATACAGTCCTATTTTCTTCTGGCTCCTCCTCAGCCTCAGTTGCCTCTACCCTCCTGGCGGATTTTAACAAAATCCAGCTCTGGTTCAACTCTCACCAGCTCTCTCTAAATGCAAAACAAACTGTAACTATGACTTTCAGTACATCCCAACGACTAGCCAGGCTCCCCTCCCTTCCACTTTTCCACACCCTTGATGGGTCAGAGCTGAAGGACGTCACCTCCTTCCGGTATTTTGGAGTTTGGCTTGGCCACCACCTCACCTTCGCAGTCCATGCTGACTCTATACTAACAAAACTCCGCCCCAAGCTCGGAGCTTTATATCGGAACCGTTCTAGCCTCCCCTATCCAGTTCGTCATGAGCTTATCCAGAAGATGATACTTCCCTCCTTTGATTACTATGATATAGTTTACAGTGCTGCCCACAAGTCAGTTTTATCCAAACTGGATACCCTTTCTAATGCTTTCTGCCAGTTCACTCTTGATGCTCCTCCTCGCACCCACCGCTGAGCTATGCCACCGCTCCTTGCTCCCCTCCCTTGAGAACCACAGCCAAATACACTGTGCCAAGTTTATCTCAAGAACTGGTTTGGTCCCCTCCCAGTGTACCTGACCTCCGTATTATCGCCCCCTCTGGCACCCACCTATGCTCTGAGGTCCCTAGACTCCCCCCGGCTCCTGTTAGTCCCCAGACATTGGACCCAAGTCGGCCAGGCTGCCTTCTTTCACCGCTTCCCTCAACTCTGGAACTCTTTCCCCTCTGAAATTCGCCACTCTTCCTCTGTCCGCTCACTGTCTTATGCCCTTACCAACCACTGCTCAGTAAACTGTTTCTGCAGCTAATTCTCCAATCTATTCTACCTCAGACACTCCTATATTTCTTCTCCCAGTAGGCCTAATGGTGCTACTTCGCTAACCACACCCAACTACTGCACTTGATCCCAACTTTTGAGCTAGCTAGCTTGCACTTACCCCATCTCATTATATACCACAACCCATTACCGTAGCAGAATTTCCTCATTGTAACTGTTACTCTCGGCTTTTAGGGTATATGTATTAATCCACACTCACCTATTCCTGTCAAACATATGCAGTTGTATTATCTAAGTATGTGTTTTCAAGGTATAAAGCATGACTTCTCCATGTAATTGCTAGTATACTATAAGTAAGGGTAAATTGTCATCTACACCCAACTAAGTCTGTCAAATGTTTTCAACTGTATTGTAATTGTATGTATATATGTCAGGATCTGCACTACCCTCATCCTCTACCCCACTGTACCCCTCCCTCAAGGCCGTACTGGGAGATGAGCAGTTCTTGCTCAGTGTGCTTTTCCTGGTGAAACAATTTCAATAAATAAATAAATCATGACCGAATCAGCTCTGGGGTGTGAATTCAAGGAGTCAACACCCTCTGGAGCCTGACATAGCCTGTCTGACTTCCTCGGAAGGGGGGCTAATGCTGACGGTTGCTTCCAAATGGTGGACACAAGGTTGGCATGAGGCTCGATCAAGGGTGGAACCAGAGTAGGAGCGGTCTCGGGCAGATCCAGGTGTGCAGCAAGTTTTTTACGCTGTGGATCCGGCTCCAAAGATTGCCACTGATGAACAGCCTGGATTTTATGCAGCAACTCGAGGAAAGAAGGATCCTCCAGAGGGGACTTCGGAGGAGTCCTTGGCCTGGGCTTGTCTGGAGTGCATGGCTCGTCATCCGGATCAGAGCGGCCACGGTTGATCCCGAGGTCTCCAGAGGAGGAAGAAGAAGACCTCCTCCCGTGCGGAGAGGAACGGTCCCCTTGGCAAACCCTCGAGGAAGTGTATTCTCCCCTGCCCTGGAACCGGAGGGCTCTCCTCTGGTGTCAGGAGGGGAGAGGGAGTCTCTCGCCTCTGACATCAGGGGTCCAGAACCGGGTCCAGCATTGGAAGATGGCTCTCTGCTTCCATGGTGAGCTGAGCCTTGGCCTCAGCCCACCAGGAAGCCAAATTCTCCTTCAGATCCACCAGCGGCTGAGGGGGCAGTGTAGGAGGAGAAGAGGGTGGTATGGATACTGAGGATATCCGTACAGTGCGTATCCATAACCTGACGGCGGGCAGCTTGGCATCGGGTACTGGGGCACCATTTACTGCGGCACTGGGTAGACCAGCGTCGGGTACTGGGGTGCCGGATACTGTGGGCCTGGGTATGACGGCATCGGATACGACGGGGTCGGATACCCAGGTACCAGGGGCTCTGAAGGAGCGGAAGGCCCTGGGAATGGCCCAGTGGGCGGGCCTGGAACGGGAGGCCTGGCGGGCGGCAGGCCCGGCGTAGGGACAGCGTCCGGCAAGGGGATGTCACCGGGTGTCGGGTAGGCCAGCATCTGCGCCGGCGTCCGAGGATCCAACGTTGAGTCATCCGGCCCAGCAGGGGGGAGACCCAATGGCAGCATGCCAACAACCTCTGTGTCGCCCGGGGAAGAGGGGTTACCATCCCCAGGGTCCAGCAAGGGAGACGCTAGGGCCTCGGAATGCAACGAACATTGCGGCAAGCTCGGGATGACGGATAGGCCGGAAGGGTCCAGTGTCGGCTCTAATGCCAAGCGGTCATCGGAGAAGCCGACGTCCAGCTTACCGGCCGGATCCTGGTGGAAGTCGGAGGAGCCGCATCTGACTTTATTGACCTTACGCCGGACGGAAGGCCAGGATGGAGGGGCGCCTTGGTGGTGCTTAGTGGCCGCGCTGCCCCCAAGAGTTAGGCATCTTATCGGACTTACCCGGGCAGGCGTCGGAGGAGCTGACGTCCGGCTTACCGGGGCCACTCAGACCAGAAGGCCGCACAGTGGCGGCCTTACTGGGAGCAACTGCTTCCTTTGACCCGGAAGCTCCCGAGGGGCCCGAGCATGAGCCCGACGAGAGGGTCGACGCTGCCTTGGAAGCCTCCAAGATGGCCATCATGGAACTATCCCCAGAGGGGATGTTACCTGCAGCACCACGACCCCAGCCAAGGTTGCAGTGCCATAGTAGAGGAGTCCCCAGTCCCGGTGCTTCTTCTTGCGGTGGCCCTCCAGAGGAGTAGAGGCCCGACTGAGTTTTTTCAGCTCCTTTTCCAAGGAGGTCATCTTAAGTTTGAGAAAGTGGGCCTCCAGGGACTGCTGCCTCCACTTTCGGGTGGCCACGTTAAACTGCTGGCAGAGCTGGCACTTCTCCATGGGGTGGTCGGGGCCTAGGCAAAAAAGGCACTAGGAGTGTCCGTCCTTGTGCGGGAGCTGGGCGCCGCAGAAATTACACTTGTTTTTGTGCTCGGAATGAGTCGGGGACAGCATACATGGCAGCTGAGGTAAAAGATGATGAAATTCTGAAGAAAAAGCGAGAATAGACAGTAAAATTGCTGACGACAGACTGACGAAGCAGTGAACTTAACCGCTAGGCACTACACGAGCTAACAGCGGGAAAGAACTGCAAGGCGGGTGTGAGGGACTGCCTCTTTATATTGACGTCGCTTGATGTCGGTCACCTGACGTGGGGCGGTCCCCCGCCAGAGACTGCTAGCTAGACATTTTTCCGTGGGGTGCTGACACCAGTCCTATCTGTAATTACCTACTGCAAGAGCCCTCTCGAAGTAAGATCTTCAGGTACTTTAGTAATGGGCCTGGGCAACTAAATAGCAGCCGTGTTGTAATTGTAATACACATGTGTCCTGTGCAGGGAGACTCAGTTTCAGCACATCTATTCAGCAGTCTTCTTTATGTCTTCTCAAAGATAGTGGTCTCACACCACTGGACATGGACAAAGAAAATCCCACTGGGCATGCCAGGAACTTCCATACATAGGACTACATGCCATATATATCCATGTCTATATTACCATACATATCCATGTATATACTATAGTGATTACACAGCTGCAGAGAAGTATTGCCCTCGGCATCATCCCTAGATTTCCTGAACTTGGTCAAGAAGTTCCATGGAGATCCAGCGATGGCAGTAGTCCAATAAATGCCCATATAGTTTTGACGGGAGTATGGATTAGGGGTGGGCACGACCAGGAGGTGGGTACTGGTTCTGGTATAGCCAAATCCCCCACCCCAATTTTTTTTTTTAATTCTGGCCCTGGATGCACACCACTAGTCCTGTTTAGTGCTTTATGCAATGTTCACAATACAAAACAGACCATAAATAACCCCTGACGTGAACCGTATGTGAACATATTGAAACCGTGGAACAGGTAGGTATCCTGGGGGCAACAGAGGCAGTAGGGTTGTGTGAATATCCCAGTATTTGGATTTGAATAGTCATAACTGATCAATCAGATAACTGGGTGCTTGTGATTTTTTGTATTTAGCAACAAACTGTGGTTTGCAACACATGGCTCTTTAGCAAAACACAGTTTGCAACCCCCAGGTGGCCAGGGCTGGTCTGATGGGCATCTCCCACCCACTGAGTCACTGCCATGGATTCGTTAATAATACAATATCTGGCCCCCTGTGTGTACCGTCTACCACCTGGCACCATCTTCTCAATAACCACCTTCCATTAACCCCTCCAAACCTCTCAACCATTTGTCAGTGAAATGAGGGACACAGGCACTTAAAATGTGGAACAACAGAGTATTAAACAGAGGGTATTGCATAGTAAAGCACTATGCAAAAAAGGAGATAATGCTAACCATTTCCAAAAATGCATAGCAGTGAACTGCTAAACATTTTTTAAGTGAGTCTATGGCACAGTAGACAACATTAATAAAACTATGTATTTTTTCTTAAATTTTGCTGATCAGTTTGTGCCAAGTAGCTATGCATTTTCACAGTTGATTAGTACTTTCACGTGTAAAACTGTTACTTTTTTTTTGGGGGGGGGCTTTTTCAATACCCTGGACAATGTGGAACAATGACCCCCATAATGAGGTACACATCTTCAAACATGAAGATACAAGCTCAGATCACTGCGGACACCATTGCCTCTACTTGTACAAAGTTTATTTGATTTAACATGTTGGAATATTATGAATTTCTGCTTTTAAGTATGAATTTGGGCACCTTCTTTGTGCGGGAAGCACCTTTTCCATGCAGGATGGATGAGGGACAGAGCAATTTTGAGGGGTAAAATGAGGGACGTCCATCATAATCAGGGACTGTTGAGAGGTATGAAACCATCCCCAGAGCCCACCATACCTCTCAGTTGTCCCACATTAGGAGAAATGTCCCACGGACCCACATTATCAGGGCCATCATGCCCATTGAGTCTTGAGGGGCACGTGGCCCCCATATTCCTATCCAAGTATTGCTTTTTAAATGGCTGAACGGCTGAACAAGTATAACTTAGTGCCCTCCCTTGATTACATTTTAATTGTGTGTGTCCCCCCCCCCCAGAAATTTTCTTGGCATGATGTCCCTCCATGCTATACCTCAGAATGATCAGAATCACTCTCAAAAGCTTGTGGAGAAGCAAGGTGAACAGCAGCAAGCTGTTCCCAGCTAGTGGTAACATGGTTAGCAGGGGCAACTCCTTGAAAGTGGAGGGAGGGGCAGCTTCAAAAAGCATGACAGGAAGTGCTTTTTTCTTACAGAGGGAGTAGTGGCAAACTGAAACCAGCTTCTGGAGGAGATCATCCAGGCTGAAGCTGGGAGAGGCTACGAAAGGGCACGGGACAGGCACATGGGAATCGCGAGTAAGGGTAAGTAGACAGGGCTGACAGGCGCACGTTGCCAACATTAGACAGGCTGTGCAGACGGGATGGGTCGCTAGGCCTTTATCTCTCATCTTTTTCAATGTTTCTATCCACTTTGGCAGGCATGAAAGTCAAAGATTGTTGATTTTTCTGAAAGAAGAGGTGTTTTACCAGTAATATTTTTCATCATATTGGTCTTTATCCCCCCGCTGTCAGCGAGGGATATACCCTGTTATCAGGGTGTACTCTCTTCTGGAGATTCACCTTCATTCAGAAGAAAGGATCCCCCAGTTTTACCCTTATGCCTCCCTCCTCCTTGCATGATTGCACAATGAACAAAAGAGTAAACAGGAGGAGAGGAGGCACTGTGGGTCACCTTTGAGACTGAAAGGGCACCACAACCGCACAGGGGTTGTGTACAGATCCCCATATCAGGGAGAAGGAATGGACAAGGATATGATGGAACGCATTCTTAGAATGGGAGACCTGAATATGCCAGATGTTAACTGGAGCACATTTGCTGCAGCCATATCCAAGAGCAGGGCCATTCTTGACGCCCTACAGGTGGCAGGCATTAGACTGCTAGTTTCGGAACCCACTCGTGAGGGAGCAATCTTAGACCTCGTACTCTCAAACGGGGGCAGTGAGAGGATCTCAGATCTAGAAGTAGGTTGCCATCTGGGGACAAGTGACCATCAAACAGTGTGGTTCACGTTAAACTCAGCTACAGAGTCAAGCCATACAAAAGTGAGGGTACTGGACTTTAGGAGGGCTGACTTAGGCAAGATGGAAGTGCCTCAGAAAAGCACTAGCAAACAGGCTAGAAGGAGGTGTGGAGCAACAATGGGAATTATCAAAACTGCTATCACAGATGCAACAAGCCTTTGTGTGAAGCAAATAAACAAATCAAAAGCAAAGAAAAAGCCACTATGGTTCTCAGAGAGGTGGCTGTGAAAGTCAGAAGAAAAATATAGCATTCCGGAGTATAAGGAAACACAGAAGGAGCAGGACAGAGAGCTGTACCAGTTAAGGCAGAAAGAAGCAGGAGGGAAGTCAGAATAGCAAAGGCCCAAACTGAGGAAAAGATAGCCAACTCAGTTAAGAAGGGGGATAAAACCTTTTATAGGTACATCAATGAAAGTAGAAAGACAAAGGGAGGGATAGTGAGGCTGAACAGAATGAACGGTGGGTGGGCAGAGGGGACAGTGAAAAAGCAGGAATACTGAACGAATATTTCTGCTCAGTATTCACAAAAGAGGAGGGAAGTGCCTAATCCAATTAACAGAAGCACTCTTGATAGGGGGTTGATCCCAGTCCTTTCACAGAAGAAAGGGTTCTGCAAGAACTCCTAAAACTGAAGGTGGACAAAGCAATGGGTCCTGATGGAATTCACCCCAGAATTCTAAAAGAATTAAGGAAGGAACTAGTGAAACCACTGGCTACTCTTTTAATAAATCATGGGAGGATGGTGTGGTACCCGAGGACTGGAGGAAGGCAGATGTGATTCCCCTTCACAAAAGTGGGACCAAGACAGAGGCAGGAAACTACAGACCTGTCAGTCTGACCTCTGTGGTAGAGAAAGTGATGGAGTCACTTCTGAAGGAAAGAATAGTTGAGTACCTAGAGGTCAGTGGAGCACAGGATCCAAGGCAGCATGGGTTCACAGTGGGAAGGTCATGTCAGACAGATCAATAGATTTCTTTGACTGGGTGACCAAAGTAGTAGACCAGGGAGGGGCTGTGGACATGGCCTACCTAGACTTTAGCAAGGCATTTGACACAGTCCCACACAAAAGATTAATAGTCAAATTAACCAGCCTGGGAGTGGGTCCCAGGGTGGTAGCCTGGGTAAAACATTGGCTGGACAAAGGACACAGAAGGTAATTGTAAATGGAGTCCACTCTGAAGAAAGGTGGTTACTAGTGGGGTACCGCAGGGTTCAGTATTGGGTCCAGTCCTTTTTAATGTCTTCATCAGTGACATTGCAGAGGGACTGGAAGGAAAAGTATGCCTTTTGCAGATGACACAAAGATCTGCAACAGGGTTGATACACAAGGAGGCATGGAAAGGATGAAAAGGGACTTGGCAAGGTTGGAGGAATGATCAGACGATGGCAGCTAGGATTCAATGCAAAAGTGCAAAATAATGCACCTGGGAAACAAGAACAGGGAAGAATACACAATGGGTGGGGAGGTAGTAACAACAACAAAACAGGAAAGGGACCTGGGGTAATCATATCAGATGACCTTAAGGTTAGCAAGCAATGTGAGAAGGCAGTAGGGAGGGCCAGGGTATACTGGGATGTATAGGGAGAGGCATCAGCAGCAGAAAACAGGAAGTTGTTATCCCTCTGTACAGACAGTTGGTGAGACCCCATCTGGAATACTGTGTCCAGTTCTGGAGACCTCATCTCCGCAAGGACATAGACAGGATAGAAGCAGTCCAGAGGAGGGCAACTAAAATGGTGCAGGGTCTGCAAGAGAAGTATGAGGAGAGACTAAAGGAGCTTAATATGTATACCCTTGAGGAAAGAAGGAGAGGGGGACATGATAGAAACTTTCAAGTACCTCAAGGAATCAACAAAGTCCAAGAGAGTAGCATCTTTCAGAAAAAGAGACTTGCAAGAACAAGGGGACACAATTTAAAGATAGAAGGAGGCGGTTCAGGGCAATGTGAGGAAGTTATTTCACAGAGAGGGTAGTGGATGCATGGAACAGCCTTCCTGAGGAAGTTGTGGGGTCTAAAACTGTGGGAGAATTCAAGAATGCATGGGACAGACATAAGGCAATTCTTGTAGGGGGCAGGAAGATAAAGGCTGTTGGTTAACTAGGATCTGCAGCCTATCCTGTAGGTAGGGAAATTGGCAGACTAGATGGGCCTAGCGGTCCTTATCTGCCGTCAAAGTCTATGTTTCTATGAGCCGTGCCTGTCAGTCTCGGTCATATAGCATGCTGCTGGGGAAGGAGCAAGTTCACTGACTCACAAGAAGGGGTCACTGCAAGCCCAAACTCACTGCCTGCCCTCCCTGGCCGAGAAACGCTGCCCTCGAGCAGCTGCCTACAACCTGGCCTGCCTCCCAACATGGCCACCAGAGTCTGTTTATGAACACGAGTCACCTGCTTGGCAGCAAGACGAGCTGCTGCCATGCCCATGGGGCAGTCCAACTAGTAATATTAAAAAATGTGTGCATCTTAGAATATTTATGTTAAGTTGTCACAAAGGAAGTGCAGTATTTGGCCCCATGCAGGCGTTTTGACTTCCACCCTAACAAAATGAACCAAACCTTTATTTGTGCATACCTCATATCACGGGCTGTATCTTTTTCATGGAAGTCATGAATTCCTTGAATTAATTTCCTATCTTAAGAAAACTCCCTGATGTTTGGCACATTCCATGACAACCCCATGATTTCTGGTGTTTTCCATGAGAATACAAGGATTAGTATTTTTTTTTTTATAAAGCTTTTTTCCCTGGAGTCAGGCAGGTGGGCTCTCAGCTGTGTCCCCATCCCCCATCCCCCATGACTGCGGCCACCTCTCTCAGTCCCAGGGCTTCAGTCTTCCATGGATTTCCCCCTTGGTGGGACCAGAGGAAGGAGATCCACCCTCCCCATCTCCGTGCACAATCCAGAAGTGCCCAGCGACCGAGTGGCAGCACAGGCTGAGCAAGAACTGGCAGGGCTTTATTAAGCCCACCTGACTCCATCTTCCATTTTCTCCCCTTCCCCTGGCCATGGTGGCATGTAGTTGCCTGTGCATGGAGGCACGCACACACTATAGAACCATGGCACCTCCCCAAATGTCACTTGGAGCCTACACTGTCCCAAGGCCTCCACCCGGTTAGAAGTCAAAAGTTGAGATGGCTGGCCACCCCTTCCCCAGTAAAAGAGAGCAGTCCCTGGGCTGCTCGATCTGCTCCCTCCCCAGCCTACTCCCAGTGACCTGAGTCTGTTCCTGAACCCAGGTTTCCATCAGGGGAGGTGCCAGCACCTCAACCCTCTATGCCATTGGACTGCCTCAACCTTTCAGTATTTTGCAAGAAAACAGCATAGTTTTTGGTATTTGCAAATGACAGACCTAGGATTTTGCGCCTCACCACAGCAAAGCGCTTGGTCCCCAGTTGGCCCCAGTGTGGAATTCTAGGACCTGTATGCTAGCCCTGGTTGACAAGATGGCTATACAGTGTTCCACCTCTTGCTACTGGGCCACCCTAACAATGTAATCTTTAAAACATTTATGTCTAGGGTTGCCACCTTTGGATGAGGCAAAAACCGGACCCTAAGCTCCGCCCCTAGCTCCACTCCTTTTCATGACTGATCATGCATTGCTCCACCTCTAAAGCCATTTATTGTAACAGTAAAAGACAACTTAAAGCAACAGTTTAGCAAATATGTTATGATGCTGTACCTGTTAAAGTTACTTTCCTAGGTTCTTCCTAGTTACTTATTTACTTATGTATGTATTTATTGACATTAGTTTACCAGATAAACATACTGAGATAAAAGAAATGTCATTTTCAGATATGATCTGGGGGGAGACAAGGGAAGCACAGTAAATAGCATATGACAGTATACATGGTACGTAATAATAAGAAATTGTTTCCTATAATGTGTATGTCATATTTTTTGGCTCCATTTCCTTTTCATGTCCACAGTACTATTTCAAAGCCAAAGAAGTGACCATACTTTTTTCTTCAGGAAAAAAAATTAAAAACATTTAAAAATGCCTAAATTCTGTTAGTGATGAAAATGTTTACCAGCAAATGAAATTAGAAGAAAACTAGCTGTCTCTGTCACTGTTACAAAAGGTGGGGGCAGCTTTGCTGCAGTGGAAAGATTAGGTTAAATAAGTGCTAATGGTGTTAATGACCATACTTTACACCTCTCAGGGTGACTGCTTTCACAAACAAAGGGCTAGATTGACAACAGAGTTACTTGTCTGCAACCTAGACATGTAGTTGAAATAATGAATTATATGGCAAAATTTGTTTCAAAAGTATGTGAGCGCTCAAATTGGTTCAAAAACCTGACCAGCACTGAGCAAAACCGGATTACCTGATAGGGACCCTGAAAACCTGATCACCAGGTAAAATACCTGACAGGTGGCAACTCTATTTATGTCTTTGCTTTTTATTTTTCAATATTTTTTTCTCAGTAATGCCAAATAACATCCAGGGTTAAATTCAGTTGTAATATTGCAAAAAAAAAGGAATGAACAGTATACAGGATTTCCAAGTTATAAGCAAGCAATAACACACGACAAGGTGTGGTTTATCGCCTGATAAAAGCACGCGGGGTATACTAGAGCACGAGGCGCTGCCCGGTGCCTGCCACTGGGCGTGCTCTTATCAGGCTAAACACCACCTCGGAGTGTGTTATTGCGCTTATAAATGGGTATCCTACAGTAATAAAAAAAAAAAAAAAAAAGAGGAGGAAGAAAATGTTTTAAAAAAGAGTGTTTTAATACAACTTATAGGAAAAATAGTCCCCTATTACTGTACTGTGCTGTATTTCAGACTGGCTAGCTGACCAGTAGGGGTTCTTTTCCATTCAAACACATAGTGCTGATGTTAGTATCCCTCTGCTCACCCCCAACCTGTAGAATATTTTTAACATTAACTAGGGTGTTGTGAGGTGTCAGTCTGTTCCCCCACACACACACTCAAAAATATGCTTTTTCTTCTGTTGTGTGTGTACCCAGTAAGTGCTTAATGAGTTTCAGCTGAAGGATTGGGCATAAGCGTGTCTCTCGTCAGCCAGTGCATTTTGTGCTCTTGGATGAAGCTTCTTCGATTATGGTCATCGTTAGTGTCAGTTAACACCCTCCTCCCTACACACACAAAACACAAATCCCGAAGAATATGCTTTTTCTTTGTGTGTGTTTTCCGTGTCTCGGCAAGTGATCAGTGACTTTTACTGAGAAGATGGGACCGAGGCCAGTATGAGGGAGTTCGCGGTTGACAGAAGTTGGTGCGTGAGTGAGTGAGCGTTGCTGTGGCAATGCACGCTCGCGCTTGCCTGAAGCTGCGAGTTGAGGACGTTTCTGGTATCGGCAACTTCTGTTGAAGAAAAATAGGAACAAGGAAAAAATGACATACGAGGTTGTGTGCTGTCAAGGAGGAGGGCGGGTGGAGCAGGAGGCGGACAGGGGTTGCTGTGGCAACACACACTTGCAGTTACTTGTAGTGAGCGGAAGCTGCGATTTGAGCTCGGTCTACATGATGTCACGCTATAAACTGTGCCAGCCTGTGTTTCTGTTTTCAGCTGGCATAGCGCACTGATTCTGTGCAATTGTGGGGCTTGGGAGTGGAGGGTAGTGCCGGTTGGTACAATACCAGGGATTAAGGACACGGCTACGAGGGTGAAACAGCCAATCAGTGGCTTCGTCTTTTTTGCCCATTTTATAAGCAAATATATGTTACTCATTCTTTAAAACAAACAAGGTGCTGCATTAGCATGTGGGTTGAAAAATGTATATCTTTGCTGATGTGCTTGTATAAAACGTAAACATAATTTGCTGAACAAATAAACAATTGATGCATGGCCTTTCATGACATTTACTATGATTTCCTGATTTTTTTTTTCATTCTGACCATGGTATTACCATGATTTTCTTAAAATGTTTCTAGGACAAAAGAAAAACCCTATGTTTTATTAACCAGAGAGTAGTACTGCCACTGACTTGAGGACCTTGCAAATCCTCTAAGCTGCTGTTCTGTGTACAGTCATGGCAATTCCCATATTGGAGGAAATGTGCAGGTTAAATGTTTTTTATCACACAAAAAGACTCCCTCTTCAGCCTGCTGCATGACCTGATCCTGCTGTTACTGCTGTCCTTAGTAGTCACAACCTGCTGCAAGCTCTCCTTATATCATCTCTTATACAAATCATGTCACCATCGGTGGTGGTAAGTCGCCTGACCTATCAATACTCCTGTCTCACTCAGTTGTAAAAGCAGGACCCCAGAGAAAATGGGATGTTGCATCACCATTTGTTGTACCGTCCTGGGGAAATACATTCTAAGAAAAAACAAAGCTAAGGCAGACAGTTACAACTCCGGAGCAGAGCCCTGAGGCTCAGAAGCCACATGAAATTCATTAACTGTTGGCTGGTCTAACACTTGACACGCACCCGCAGTTTCCAGGAATGCAGATTACAGGATGCCTACTGGGATCAAGGATGTCAAAGTTGATGGACTCTGGTATAGTGCTGGCTTTTTTTTCTAAGCTTGGACGGTGGTGGTGGTGGGGGAGGTATATGGCGGCCCCTCATTTGGAACTGATGGGATCTAACTGTGTGTAGAATCAGCGGTGCCCCTCTGTAGCTGGAGACTACCTACCTTCTGTCTGCAGTCAGCTGTAACCCTTCACATAAGTAAGCTGGCAATATAGTCTAAAGGTTAGACCAACAAGCTTAGTACATCTAGCAGGCCTGGGTTTAAGTCCCACAACCTCCACTTGCATAGTTTGTCATCCTGAGCAAGTAACGTAGCATCCCTGTACTCCTGGGACACACCTGAAAGTGTAATTGAGTTCGGCCAAAAATTGTTAAAAACATATATATATATATATATATATACACACACACACACACACACACACACACACACACACATATACAATTTATAAATATTTTTTTTCAAAAAGTGGCCAACTGCTAAAAATTGGGCTACTTGTGGGAGGAGGAAGGAGGGAAGAAGGTAAGAATTTGGTTTTATATACAGCAGCACTTTTCATAAACAACTATATCCCAAAGCACTTTACAATGTGGGAGGGGGAAGGGAGAGAAAGTTGCTGTTATTCAGCAGAGGAGATTCTAACAGCATTATGATAGAGAGAGGATTCAAAAAGGTAAACAGAGGGAAGTTACGTGACTTGCTCAGGATCACTCAGTGGGTAAATGGTGGTAGTGGGGTGCAAACTTGTGTTTCCAGAAGAGAGGAATTTGGTTTGATATAGCACCTTTCATACAAATTGTATACCAAAGTTCTTCACAGTCCAAGTGGTGGAGGGGAGAGAATGTTGCTAACATTCTCAGCACACAGGATGATTCAAATAGCATAACAGATAAAAGCGAGATTACAGGAAGGTTAAGCACAGGGAAGTATAGTGACTTGCTCACAGTCAAGCAGGAAGTTGTGGTTCTGGGATTTAAACCAGGACTCAAGGTTAACATGTCTGCTGTCTAACCACTAGGATAGACTGCCTTCTGAACAAGGGTGAAGCACTGTGTTGCTGCCACCTCTCCCCAAGCATGGCACCCCTAGTGCGCTCCCAAATTCTAGGCTGTACTGTTAGGATGTAGCTAGGCCAGGGTGGGAAAAAAACTTTTCAGATTTAAAGGCTTTACACTCCTACCACCGTTCCATCACTTCATATGCAAACAGGAAGTCACCACACAGCTGTTCTCCATCCTGAAATGACAACCACGGCAGTCTATCCTGAAATGAGAAGTCAGTGCACAGATGTCAGACATGAGAAGACACTGCACAGCTGTCCAGACATGATCTGAGAAGTCACTTCACAGCTGTACCAAAATGAGAAGTCACTCCACAGCTCTCTTAACATGTCACCGCACAGCTGTCCATACATGGGCTGCCACTCCACAGCTGTCTAGACATGGGATGAGAATTCACTTCGCAACTGTCTCAGCATGAGAAATTACTGCACAGCTGTCCAGATATTAGAAGTCATTGCACAGCTGTCCTGAAATGTGAAATCATGCATAGCCATCCTAACATAAGAAGTCGCTGCACAGCTGTTGAGGCATGAGATGAAAATTCACTGCACAGCTATCCCGATATGTAAAGTCACTGCATAGCTGCCCTAACATGAGAAGTCCCTGCACACCTGTCTTGATATGAGACGTTACTGTACAGTTATCCAGACATGAGATGAGATGTCTCTACACAGCTGTCCCAGCATTAGAAGTCACTTCACAGCTGTCCAGACACAAGATGAGAACTCACTGCACAGCTGTCCAGACATGAGAAGTCACTGCACAGCTGTCCTAACATGAGCAATCACTGCACAGCTGTTCCAACACAAGATGAAATGTAACTTACAGCTGACCTGATATGAGAAGTAACTGCACATCTGTCATGACATAAGACATTACTACACAGTTGTCAAGACATGAGATTAGAAGTCATTGCACAGCTGTCCCGATGTGTTACTCCACAAACGTCTGATATTAGATGAAAAGTCCCTGCACAGCTGTCCTAACATGTGAAGTCACTGCACAGCTGTCCATACACAGGCTGTCACTTCACAGCAATCCTAATATGTGAAGTACGGATATACAAACATACGAAATTGCCATCAGAAAAAGGACCACAGGTCTGTCAAGTCTGCCTGATTGTGCAGCTCTTAGTTTCAAATCACTACCGCTGCTGCACCCCCACCCAAACCACCTTCTTCCTCCTCTTTTCCGGTCCTTCCTCACTTTGCGTTTTTGTCTTACTAACCCTGCCCTTGACTCTATCCCAACCCCACTTAAAGCTATCCACTGTCCTTTGGGCGATTAACTCCTCCGGCAGTGCGTTCCAACTTGACACCACTCTCTCTGTGAAGTACTGCCTCCTCATCTCCCTCCTAAACCTTCCCCCTTCCAACTTCAGACTGTGCCCCCTAGTGACCCTTCCCCCCTTTAAGTGGAGCAATCCTCCCTCCCTGACTTTGTTTATGCCTTTCAAGTACTTAAAGGTCTCTGTCATGTCCCCTCTTACCCTTCTATCTTCCAGTGAGTACATGTTGAGCTCTTTCAACCTTTCAACCTTTCCTTGTATGGCAACTCCCCTAGTCCCATGATCATTTTTGTTGCCCTACGCTGCACCCCCTCCAGTAATCTCACACCCTTTTTGCGGTATGGGCACCAGTACTGTACACAGTACTCCAAGTGTGGCCTCACCAGTGATCTATACAATGGCAGGATAACCTCCCCTTTTCGAGAGGTGATCCCTCTGGCAATGCACCCCAGCATCCTATTTGCCCTTGCTGCAGCTCTCCTACCCTGTGCAGATACCTTCATGTCCTCTGTGACTATTATCCCCAGGTCCCTTTCCTCCTCTAAAGCCATTACCTGCACTCCCCCCAGCCAGTAGCTGTTCTTGGGATTTCTGACTCCAAGGTGCATGATCTTGCACTTCTTAGTGTTAAACCCCAACTGCCACTCCCTGGACCAGTGTTTGAGTTTAGCTAGATCCTCTCTGAGGGCCTCCCTCTCTTCCTCATTGTCCACTTTTGCACAAATCTTAGTGTCATCCGCGAACAGGCAGATCTTACTCTTGACACCCTCTGCAATGTCTCCAGTGAAGACACTGAATAAAACGGTGCCCAGCACTGAACCCTGCAGTACTCCACTCATTACCGGCCGTGGCTTGGATGTCTCCCCTGATACAACGACCCTCTGTTGTCTCCCTGCAGCCAGCTCTCCACCCACCCCACCAGTTTCCCCCTGCTCCCATGTCCCTCAGCTTGCTCATTAACCTCCCGTGTGGCACCGAGTTGAAAGCCTTGCTGAAGTCCAGATACAGGACATCCACAGCGTAGCCTTCGTCAACCACCCTAGTGACCCAGTCGAAGAAGTCAATCAGGTTAGTTTGCCAAGATCTTCCCGTGACAAACCCATGCTGTCTCTCATCCTGCAGGCTATTGCTATCAAGAAAGGTTATCAACCTCTCCTTCAGAATGGTTTCCATCAACTTGCCCACTATGGAAGTCAAGCTCACCGGTCTAAAGTTACCCGGTTGGTCCTTGGGTCCACTCTTGTGAAAGGGCATCACGTGAGCCATCCTCCAGTCCCTGGGTACATTTCCTATCTCTAAGGAGGTGTTGAACAGGTCTGTCAGAGGGCCTGCCAACAACTCTGCCAGTTCCTTCAGGACCCTTGGGTGTACACCGTCCGGTCCTGGTGCCTTGTCCACCCACAAGCCTTTAAGGCACCTCAGTCACTGCACAGCTGTCCATACACAGGCTGTCACTTCACAGCAATCCTAACATGAGAAGTCACTGCACAGCTGTTGCAGCATAAGATGAAAAGTAGCTTCACAGCTGACCTGACATGAGAAGTAACTACACATCTCCCCCAACATAAGACATTACTACGCAGCTGTCCAGACATGAGAAGAAATGTCCCAGCATTAGAAGACACTATACAGCTGTTCAGACATGAGAAGTCACTGAATATCTGTCCATACATAGGCTGTCTCTTCACAGCTGTCCAGACATGACATGAGAAGTCACTGCACAGCTGCCTCAACATGAAAAGTCCCTGCACAGCTGTTCTGACATGAGAAATCACTTCACAGCTGTCCCAAAATGAGAAGCCATTACACACACCTGTCCCAGCATGAGAAATAACTACACAGCTGTCCATACATGGGCTGTCACTTCACAGCTGTCCTAACATGAGAAGTTACTGCACAGCTGTCCAGATATGAGAAGTCACAGCACAGCTGTCCATACATGGGCTGTCACTTCACAGCTGTCCTAACATGAGAAGTTACTGCACAGCTGTCCAGACATGAGAAGTCACAGCACAGATGTCCATACATGGGCTGTCACTTCACAGCTGTCCTAACATGAGAAGTTACTGCACAGCTGTTCCAGCATAAGATGAAAAGTAACTTCACAGCTGACCTGACATGAGAAGTCACTGCACAATTGTTCCAATATGAGACAAGAAGTCACTGTACAGTTATGCTGATATGAAAAGTCACTGCATAGCTGTCCCAACTTGAGATAAGAAGTCACCGAACAGCCGTTCCAACATGAGATAAGTCACTGTACAGCTGTCGCAACATGAGATGGGAAGTCACTGCACAGCTGTCCTAGCATGAGAAGTCACTGCACAGCTGTCCTGGCATGAGAAGTAACTGCACAGCTGTCCTAGCATGAGAAGGCACTGCACAGCTGTCCTAGCATGAGAAATCATTGCACAGCTGTCCTGGTATGAGAAGTAACTACACAGGTGTCCTAGCATGAGAAGTCACTGCACAGCTGTCCTAGCATGAGAAGTCATTGCACAGCTGTCCTGGCATAAGAAGTAACTACGCAGCTGTCCTAGCATGAGAAGTCATTGCACAGCTGCCCAGACATAAGAAGTCACTGCACAGCTCTCTGGACATGAAATAAGAAGTAACAGCACAGCTGCATCAACATGAACCAGCTGATGTAGTACACAGGTACTTAGAGTTTAGTAAAGTATTTGACATGATTTATCTGTTGCTTTATCTGTTTATTGATTGATTGCTTTAATGTTTGTTAATTAGGTGAGCACACTGGAAAACAAATCGCATTTACAGGAGTGAAGCAGAAATAAAGATACAATTGTGTGAAAGAAGTACATCATTTAAACAGCAGCATAAACATCCGTAAGCAATACTGGCAAGTCTTCGGGTGCAGGAAATCACTTAAAAAGCAAAGACATTATGACTTCAAAGAGAGCTGTTCCTTCAGTTTAGCTGTAAACAATGTAATTGATCTATTTGTAAAAGGGAAATCATTCCATAGCTGGGCAACAAAGAGGAAAATTGGCATTTGAATTGCAGGTTATATAGGTCACAAAGGATATGTAGGATGTACAGAAAGGAGGGCGCAAAAGCCCATCTAGCCTGTCTGTCACTTGCTTAGCAGAGGCTGCCAATGCTCTATTAAGATGACACAACTGTCAAGTCCATTCTTAAAGGGAAACAGCCATGTCAGTAAACCACCCCGAATACCATTTCTGCCCACTGTTAAAAAAACTGGGTACCTGTTCTAAAGTAAATTTGCTTTATCGGGTTAATCCTGCCATCCCTCCTGCTGGCATTCTGAATGCAGCTCCTCTAGCATCACATCCCACAATCACCCATGGCTGACGTCAGAGCCAGGGAGCAGCTGCGGGAGCATGCATAGTGCAAGCCTATGGATAGAGCAATTAACAGCAATTAGCAGCTCTGGTTTGCCACTTAGAGGTCTCAGTGCTACACCAAGACCAAGTATAGACTGGCAGAAACAGTTGGCATTCCAGTTTTGCCCTTTGTGACTCACGATTCCAGATTTGCCCTTAGGGATTCGCCCTTATCACATAAAACCAGATCACTTTCGTTCCCTGATGTTTTGACGACAATTCCGCAGTTTATAAACTGCACTAATGTTTTTAGACCCAAAGTGCATTACAACACACTTCTCCATAATAAATCTCATTTTGTGCTTACTGTCCCACTCATTCAGCTCACCAAGTTCTTCCTGTAATTTTCATGCTTGTTCGCTAGTTTCTACTATGTGGCCTATCTTCATATCATCTGCAGACTTGCTAATCCACCCACCTTAGGAGACATTCATGCTAGATACGTAGATGTTAAATAATATAGGATCCAGCATTTACCCTTAGAGAACCCCACTGGTCACTCCTGTCTTTTCTGAATCTATGCCATTTATTCTTACTTTGTATCAACTAGTTTTTAGTCCAAATTATAATCTTACTGTTTATTTTGTCTTGCTCTAGGCACATGATTAATGCCACATTAGGCACAGTGTCAAATGCCTTGCCGAAGTTGAGGTACACCACATCTACTGGTTTCCCTACATCAAGTGCTTGCTTTTTCACAAAAAAAAGTTGTCAAGTTGTCACAACTGCTAGGGAGCTGAATAAGAATCAGGGCTCTCTGGGTAGTGGTGAAAAGGACAACAACTAGCAGAAAATCACCAGAGGTGTTCCCCAAGGGGCAGTATTAGGACATCCACTGTTCGATAGGCAGGGTCACAAGTAAGATACAGTACAGTCAATATTAAACTTTAATAGCAGTAATTTGCCAACTCAGTAGCAGTAATTTGCCAGCTCATGATTTAATGAGTTTCTTATTGCAGCCCACCCACCCACTCCCTGGTGTCTAGGGGTATGGTGGCAACAGTCCGTGGGGAGTGGGGACCACAGCAGAAACACACAGATGACTTACTTTTAGAGTTTTGGGAACCGGGGTGTTGGAATCCTCCATGAGGGACAGGACTGCAAAGCAAATTTGGTTAACAACTCAAAATATGATGCAACAAAGTGATTGCAGAAATCAGGTATACAGCAGAGATCGGAGCCCCAGGCTATACCAATGTGGAAATGTAGGGCTGAAAACCACAGAATTCTTCATATCAATGTCCACACAAAGTCCAAGAGTCCATATGCAGCGTCTATCTTCTGAAGAGTGTCTTGCTGACGACCCTTAAGCATAGGCAGTCCATAGTCCCACATAATACTCATTTGGGGTCTCACATTAAACACAGACATTCATTTTGCTTTGAGGACTCCCTTACTCAGGCCTCCTCTCACTATTCCTATGGTCTGGACCACTGTGACTACTGACATCTAAACTCTGGGCCAGCATGTCCCCTCCCAATGACTGGCTCTCAAACTTTACTCCTGGGCAACTGCCCCTCGTGCTATGGGCAGCATGTCCCCAAGAACCACTTCACTCCAAATCTTCTCGTGACTTCATGCATCTTAAAGTCACTGTACCAGGACGGTACATATACCCATCCAATCCAGGCTGGGCAACTGCCAGGCATGAACTTGCGCTCTCGGGGACTCTAGACACTAGTGGTAGGTTCCCACCTTGGATGTGAAGTCTCATTCTCCTTGCCTCTAAATCTCACTCCCTCTGATTCAGATTCGAGCTCCACTCATGCCCACTTACTCCTGGGATCCAAACTGCCAGTTGCCCCTGGTCCTTCTCTTTTAGATGGCCACCGCTACATTAAATTTGGGAGTTTTGGCTTCCAACTCACAGGAACCTGGAAAATGGTACCATGGAGTGGAAAATCACCCCTGCTCCTCTCAACACCGTCACACACACTCTCTCTCTCTCTCTCTCCCCCCCCACATGCTCCCACACTGGCCAGAAAGGCACACTCTGTAGGGTACTCCCCACTAATCACAGGAAGTCCCCCAGAGGCATTCAAGTTAACCCTTTAAAGGACTGGGGCACAAAACTTTACCCTGTGTAAACCAGTACATTACCTGATGCTCACACCCCAGAGGGGAGGTTACATCTCAACCCCCTCCTTGAAAGCTTGATGCCCTCGGCAAGCTCCCGGAGCACCCCAGCCACCACCCCCCTTGGGCCCAGGTGAGAAGCATGTGCATACTCCCCACACCACCACCCCTCCCCCCCCCCGGAAAACCCCAGAAAAGCTGAGGCTGCCTCACCATGAAGGTGGAACACTTCAAAACTAAAAGGGCCCAAAACAGAGCTCGACCCTCTGAACTCGTTGAGCTCAACCCTAGCCACCCACCCTTCTGGACTCTCAGGGCAGATTGCCTAAGTCCCCAGGCAGTGGCATCCTAGGTCTAACATCTAAAAGTACCCTACACTATTTACCAGTGAAAAGATCCCTATCCTGCTGGCTACCTGCTTACCCACAACACTACCCAAACTAACTAGCCTCTCTGTTCCCCCACTAGCCCTACATTCTCCCAGCAACCAGTTAATAACATGTAAGCAATAAAACAAAGGCCCAAGGGGGCTTACACTGGGATTATAAGCAGTAAACAAAGAAAAGTTGCCATTATCACTCCAATCACTCAAAACACTAACCCAGTTGTCTCAAACACATTTCTCTTTTTTTTGTGTTCAAGATGATGACACGCAGCAATGTCTAATAGCGTTCATAGGCAGCTAAATTAAAAGTTAAAAATCTGTAACAAGTGGTATCCAGTGAATACGGCATCTGCAATTGAGCGCCTACAAAAACGCTGACTCAGTTACAGCGCCGGTATTCAGGGCTACCTGGCAGGCTAGCGCCCGGATACCGGGGTGAGTGAGTGTACGGCAAGATGAAGCTATATGCATACGCTGGGGGAGGAAGGGAGAATGTATGTGGAGGGGGTGGCAGGCAACTACCGAGCTGGTCCACTAGCATGGTGGGGAGGGTCATCGGTTGGGAGGTGCATGGTTTGGGTCCGACGTGGCACTTTTTTTTTTTACTGGCAGACGACTTTTTCAAAATTCAAGTATTTCTCACACACACACACACACACACACACACACACCCCAACATGCACCACCCTGGAGTTGAGAATTCTTTAGTGGGGGGTTGCGGGGGACATTAAACAATAGTCTCATGGATCTCGGGTGCCCTCTTCTAAGTCGCTGCAAGTGTGCATTGCTGAAATTAATTTTTGGTGATGTACACTTGCCGTAACGACGATCACTATTCTGCGATCGCCATTATCACATAAAACCGTTACAAGTCCCACAATAGTCTCTTGCTGCTATACTTTAAAACAAAATAAAAGGAGTGGTCTCACCCATCAACTGGTCTTCAATGGCAGGTCACTAGCAGATGACTCTTAGGGCCTGATTTTCAAAGGGCTTAGAGGGACAAAAGGAGTTTGCATCCAAAGAGTTTGACGCAAGTGGTGACTTGCGGCCCAACTTGCGTCAAACATGATTTTCCAAGGCAGTCTGCATCTAGTTTGGATACAGCTGCTGTAAAGCTCCCTATGCCACAGGTTGCACCACACAACTAGATGTGCCAGGATCCAAGGGGGCTTGCGCCATGGTGGGCTGCAATGTCCCCTTTTCTGGGCTATTCAAAGCCCCACCATGGACGCAGCAAGGGACACCAGTTAGACCAGCCAAGAGGTGGAAGTTTTTCTATTCATACTCGGGGGAGAATGGGGAGCATGGGGGGGCACTATACCACATGGATATTAATGATACTGGGGGGGATTGTGGGGATGGGGGGGTACTAGCCTACCAGGGAATGCAAGTTAATTACAGGGGCTGCTGTAAACATATAATACTTCTGCATACTGCAGTGGCACCCCACTGGGTGCCATATACTGCTGGTGATGGCCAGCTTTGCCCCAACACTGCACCTGCCGTCTCCTGTGCCACATATGCCACTGGCCCCAACCTGGCCTAGAGTTTCCTCCCCCCCACACTATCCCTGCCACTCAGGTGTTATGTTGGGTTGGGGGGGTCAGTTCCCTGCAGTTGCGCCAATTGTTTGGTACAGCTAGTCACTTGCTGCAAATCAGCGGAGTTTGGCGCAGGTACCATCATTTTTGTAAAATCGGCTGCAGGGTCCTTGGCGTGCCCGGGGTTTGCCACAACCCTTAGAGCAACGCAACTTGCATCACTCTAAGGTGCTTTGAAAAATGGGCCCTTAGTCTCTGAGGCTACACTTCTCCTGGTAGTCAAAATAGTACCAGGGGTCTGACTTGGTACACACGCATCCATAAGAAACATTGCTTTCTTCACTGTATCTGGTCCTCCTCCCCTCGAGATCTTGAACCAGGGCATAATGTTTCGTCGATGTCAACCCTTCATAGGCATGGTGGGAATAGATGTTTCTATCCACTCTCTGAGCTTCCTGCAGCTGTATGGTATGAATGTGGGTCCCCAGTCCATGCTGCTTGTAGATCTTTTGAAGGATAGCCTCAAACACCCACTCCTTTCTTTTGGATTCTATAATGTCCCACACCCTTTCAGACAAACAGGGGTAGTCATAGTCTGGAAACTCACACCTGATATGTTTTCATACAGTCCACTCGGCTTGCAACCACTCTGGCAGACTTCTAATGGTCGTACATGGTGCTCGTCCGGGGGGGGGGGAGCCATACGCATTCACTGTACAGGAACTACCTCCTTTCATACGCCCCCTTAGGCCTTATTTTAACAGTGCCACATGGCACTGGGCTCCAAGTGCAACCAGGGCTTCAGAAATGCAGAGCAGGGGGATCTCTTTAAATAACTCCTCAGGCTCCTCTCCCCTCTCATCCTCCACATCCACATTAGAGCGAGTCTGCTGACCCACTGCAGCCTGATCATGTGCTGGGTCAGACTCTTTCTCCATAGGCAAGTTGGTCAGTGTTGCACTGGTAGCAGACTCTTCATGCAATGCCTCCGAGGGGACTGGCTGCTGGGGGCATTGGCTTCAGACTGGACTTACTGGTCCTTGGCACTTTCTCTTTCAAGGGCTATGAATTCCTTGAGTGTCATTAATTTAACTGGGGATGCCACCTTGGGAACTGGCGAAATATGCTCGTAGCTGGTGCAGGACTTATCAGATGGTGAAGGGCCAGCTGAGGAGACTGTAATACCTTGGGAGACAGACTCCTCCTTCTCACGGGGTCCTCTGGCATCAGCTTCAGCACTAGGGAGCACAGCTTCAAAATGTTGCTCCCATCCTTCGGAAATGGCCTCTTCTGATGTTACAGAAGTGCCAGACTGGCTCCAGCATCCACGAGGGTCGGGGGCAGCCACGCTGCCAGTGTTTGCTTCTCCACCCAGCATGAAACACATACAGGGATTGGCTCCACCTCAGGGCCTGCATATTTACACAGCACACATGCTCTGAATGCAGTTGCTTTTTCCACCATCTCCCATAGCCAACAAAGTAAATGCGAGGGCACATTAACGTTAGGTGATGCAGGCTCTTGTGCCATCTTGTACACTGAACTCCGGCTGTTCACCCCCTCAAAGAAAACAAAACTGGAACACTTTCAAACCTAGTCCAGTCACTTATCTCTGCACTTTCACCACCTGTGCCTCACTGCAATCGCAGCACACCCAAGATCGATCAAGCTGAACTTCCCAGGAGGCCTCCTCAATTCTGACCAGAAGAATAAACTTAGTACTTACTAGGGTACAGTCCACTGATGATCTTGGTGCAGGGATACAGTTTACCCAACTGGGCACAGGGCAATATATATTTTTATATAGTTCTGCTAACCCATTCCTTCTGCAGCTCCGTGTGTCCTTCTGTGTCTTGGTGTAGCCCCAGAGGTCACCTCAGGCAAGAGAGGTCAAGTAAGTGGTATTTCCGTTTCTTTGTGTGAGACCCCTTCCTGAAAAAACTGTTCCATCTCATATCCCTAGATGCAGGGAGGGTGAACTTACACTACCATAACGCACCCCATTCATACCTTATTGCTTAAATAGTTAAAAACATTACTGGATCTATACCCACATTATTACAGCACAGCAAAATTGAGTAACTACAGCCAAAAGCAGGCAGTGAGAAGTATGTCTCCAAAAACATGAATGTTTGTTTTCTATGACTAAATTTATATGGTCTTAAGATGGATGCTCACAAAATAGAAGCAACAGCATTTTTTTTCATAAATTTCTTTAAAGGGGAACAGTCAGCACCAAGGAAGTTGGTCCAAATGTGCACTGTTAACTGTAGTATAGTAAATTGTATCAGACTAACTTTGTTGTCTCGGCTGACATCTTCTGTTGCTACAAATCCCAGAATCCACCGCAGTTGACATCAAAGCAGTAGGCATCAATGGGAGATTCAATAGTCTGCAGTGCATGTTAACGTTTTTATAATCCCTGATAAGATGTGTTCTGGTTCTGCTTTTCCTCCACGGGCAAACTACAGTTCTCTGTGACTGTTCATAGCCCAGGAATGACAGCAGGACCAGCAAACAAAAGATCAGTGCTTATATAAACTCTAACAGGCTCTGCAGGTTACTGAATCTCCCACTGCTGCCTACTGCTCTGATGTCAGCTGTAGGGGATTCTGGGATATGTAGTAGCAGAAGATGTCAGCCTACAATTAAGCAAAATTAGTCAGATACAATCTACTATACTACAGTAAACAGTAATGTAACCCCTAGGCGGTGCTACTTCTAGAGTTATAACTCCTGCCTGTATTGCTATACACAGGTTGTGGGACCTGGGTTCAAAACTAGCCAATATCAGGGTTTGCCCACCCAGGGTAAACACAATATTTTGGTGCCTCCACCCAGAGTAAGACTTCAGTGGGTATTTATCAGAATTGCTACAGCCGTCTGGGAAGCTATAACCACCCACAACCCCACCTGGTGGCCCAATACCCTTGAATAAACAGCAATCACCGGCAGTATTCACAATACAGTTTTCTCTTCACATGAATGATATGCTCATGAGTTTACCACTTACCAAGGTCTGGGCTTCAATGAGGCCTCTTGGAACCCCCTGCAAAACAACAGTAATGGACATGCACATTCAAAAATATCCCAAACACTGTATCAGTTAAACCACCAGTAAAAGATGCGTGAGGCAGTATAGCATTAAAACAACAATCAGATTTATTTAGGGGGAGCATAACAAGGGAGGAGGCAAATCTGGTTAAATGATTTTGGCATTTCTGGGTTGAGCCAGGATACTGGCATGCATAGAGTCCCACTTTGCAGTCCCAGAAATTTTCTGGGTACCCAGATGGAAAAATAGGCTAGCTTAAATGGTGCCCGGGGTTGCAGCTGCCATTGGGGCCCTTGATGGATAAAGAAACGATGACTTGGCATGCACAACTTAATTATTTGTATCCTGTGGCCGGATGGCCCAGTCTCTTGAACCCTTAAACTAATGGTGAAGTTGAGATTAGGTGGTACCACAATGTTTATTAACATAGGTTGCAGGGGGCTACCCTGATTGCTACTCACCATACCCAGATCAAAAAGATGATCCGACGAAATGAGACCTGCGAAGAGCTTTCATGAAGCATGAGGAAGGATGGATTCCCTCGAGGTTCTCGCCGAGATCCTGATCTGATGGTGCAGGAACAAACGGCCAAACAGCTTAACTGATTCAACACGAGCCGAAACATGCAAACCAGATGTCTCAAACTGACTGGTCGAGCAAACACTTCGGAAAACTATGCACATTTATATGTAAGGCTTGTCCTTCTCTGGTCCTTCCAGCCAGTTTGCAGGCTGATTCTTACTTCTGCTTGCTGCATGAATCTCCTGCTTGCCACAGCTTGCGCCAACTGGAACACTCGGACCCGCGGACTAACAACTGAAAAGTCTAGGCCCACCAGACCCAACATCTGAGAGCTGGCCGGCTTCTCAGAGGCACACACTCTGAACTCCTGGGCAAAAAATCTCAAATCTTCAGCAGTCCTCCCATTTATATGGGGCTAAGATCCAAACTCCTGATTGGCCACCAAAACTGTTTCAAACCGTCCCAGTCCCTTAATTGGCTTACTTTTTGGCACCTAGAAAAGTTCCTCCTTTTTCCCCCATAAGTCTTTATCAATCCCCATAAGTCTCCGGTCAAAGGTCCAGGCTTCCGATTGGCTGCAGGGTTGCACAATGGTGGCTAAAGCATAGTCCCAACACATAGTTTACATGCAGTTCCAAGTTAGGTGTTCTGGTGCAGCCAGAATAAAGATTATATCTACATAATTTCCCCTCTGTGCTGTAGCCCCAGCAGTTTCCTCTCAAACACATTTATTTATTTATAGTAATTGTGCCCCAGAGCTGAGTCACGGCTCCCGAAACACACTACCCCCAGATACACAGCAGTAGCTCATTAATATTCATGAGGGCTTCTCTTGCCCTGACCTTTGCCCTTTACTCTGGTACCCTGGAGGCAGCGTTTCAGGCATCTGCCTATTTATTTAAAAACATTTCTCTGGCTTTGCTGTGTCCCCAGTGCCTACATTAACTAAATCGGGCACCAGGAACTTCTGATTTGGACCGCAATCGGCGGTCAGGACTTAGTGTGCATGTCCCTCTCAAATGTGCGTGTGCCGGTGGCATTCTTAACATGCCGACTGCTCGCAAACACCTATATGAGCCCAGCGGGCTTGAATAACCAAAGGAGCTGCCCGGGGAAACTTGGGAAGGGGAACGTGGGCTGTGGCGGTGACCGGGGGATCGGGAGGTACCCAGAAGTGGCAGAAAAACAGGAGGATTTCAGGTAAGCCCCCCGAAAGGGGGTTACAAAGTAATCCAAAATGTTTTTGCACACATAGTGAACATTGGGACTAGCCTCTTACTTGAGTGTGGGGCCCTTGGAGCTAATTGTTTCCCTTTAACGCTTTCAACTATAAAGGGCACTCCAATCAAAACAGTGAAACATTATGTTTATGGCAAATTCAACTGACCGTCGTCATGTATAAGTTAAATGGTACAGCAGAAAAATGTTGTGCAGAGTGTTTTGATTTGTGGGTGTAGTCCTAGGTGTCCTTTTCTTTGTTTGCTGTTTGGATTTTTTTTTTTTTCCCAAAATGTGCAAATTTGCCTATTAGTTTAATGGCCTCTGGGGATCTCCATGCTTGGAATTTTTATTGCTGTTTTTTTCCTGCAATGCCTCCTCTCCCATGTGACAGTGATGCATCTGTGACCATAGATTCAGCAAGTGCTGGTTTAGTGATAAGTTAACAGCAGTACAGCTGTCATTGTAAGTGCCTCTCCTTAGCTAGTGAGCACTCGTAAAGACTACATTTACAGTTTGGCTAACATTTGGCCAGCCCCAGGAGTCCATTTTGCTCTCACTTCTCCCGTTTCTCCCAGCTGCTAAATGTGGGTCCTGAAGGGTTCCCCTGACTCTGTCCAGCCGCTGGTGGTGTTTTCCTCAAAGCTTGGGCTAAGAGGAGTCAAGCACGTCACCACTGCATCTTCGGGCACCTTAGAAGTGTCTGTAGGGTCCACGCATGCACAGAAGTGCTCCTTTGTTTGTGGAATGCGGTCATCCTGATGCCTCCCCAGTATTCTCAACCCCCAAAATAAGTTAAACGGGGGTCGGACACCTGGGGAAAGCCCATAAGAAGGGCTGCAAAGAGTATTTTAGAATCGGCTATACACACTCAAAATCAGGGCATTTCATGATTATTAATAAGGGTGACATAAATATTAATGAGCTGCCTGGTTGTTGGGGGGACTGAATGAATTGGCAGCTGCGACAGGCAAACTAAGGACTCCCTAAAGACACCTGTGCAGTCGCTCTGTGGGGAATAAAAGACTGTTGACAGATACTGGGGTAACTGTGTGGGAAAACTGTTTCATTTGGGCACAGTGACATTTAGACGTTGGGACTGCTATAAAATCACCTGGGATAGTATACAGCGGCAGCCATTTTTAGCCCTTTGACCGCAGTGGACAGCCAATCAGCTATCTAGGCACCCAAAAACTGGTTGTGATGGCTTATGGGAAGAGGCGTGAACTAATTTCTGGCACCAAAGACCTTTGCCAATCAATAATCAAAGTGGGATAATGTTTATTAATATTTGTGTTTGCAACGAGAATCAGCCAATCAGAAGCCAGGATTTGCGAGTGAAACCCTCAGGATTTGGGGGCAGTGGAGCAGTCTGGCTGGGCTCCTCTCGAGTCAAGAAGGGCTCAGGCTGTGTGTGTGAAAATGCAGAAGGCTTTTCTCAGGCCTTAGTTTTTGTCAATCAATCAAGTGGCTGAGGATCAGAAAAGGACTTTATTTTGGCTGAGAGAAGTGTAATATTGCATCTGAATGCCTAAGACATTTTTGAAAAGCTCCTGGAGGTGTTAGAGATCCAGGATTTTTGCAGTGAGCCAGCATCGGAGTGAGGAAAAACCCTGAGCCAGTGAAAGGAGAGGTATAGAACTGTGAGTGCCAGAGCCAAAAGAGCACTGCTGTTGAATCCGAGGACATTGGAAGGAAAAGGTTTGCAGGTGTCCAGTGTTTCAGGAGCCTGTAGTTTGCCAAAAGCCAGCTGTGAAAAGGTGGAGGTTCAAATCAGAGATTGACAGTCATTAGCCAAAAGCCATTGGGAAAGTGGATAGATCGGGGAACCTGTTTGCTGCACACCGGAGCAGTTTGTTTTTGCTCAGTAGGAGGGTGGAATCTGAGAATCTCCACAGCCGCAACTCAGAGCCAGGTAGGAATCCTGCAAACCAGTACCAAGTGGGGCAGACTGGGCTGCAGGGGGCCACAGGTGTGTGCCTGAGTGCTAGGGCACTCTGGACCCATTAGGGAAGCTGGACTGTGGAGTCACTCCTGGGTCTTGGTTACTTGTGGCCTTGTAGGCCTTGCATTTGGGCTCTGCATCGGGCCTGGAAACATGCTGAAGGGGACTAGCTGCTAGACCTTCAAGCAAGTCCAAGGTCGACCAACAATTTTTCTGCCCATCTGCTTGTTGCCTTCTGAAATTGATTGGCGGATCCCAGAACTGCCACAGCCCACCATGCCAGTGACTGAATCCCCGGCTTCAGGACTGTGAGTAACCCAGGGCATGTCCTGACTAAGACGGGAGTAAAGGTTTAAAATTGATAGCACTCTAGAAAGAAATGTTTCAAGGGCCCAACGCTGGCCAGCCCGCAGCATCTAGCAGGCCTGCACTAAACTTGGGTACCCAGTCAGGACAGTCCAGACATGGGGGGGGTGCATGGGTACCAGTGAGGGTGGACATGGTATATGCTTCGGCCTACAGGCCTTGTTAACCCCTTTAACCAGTTTTTCCTTCCTCACAGCTATCCTGTTCCCGGTACCCCCATTCCTAGCCCTCCCCCAAAATAAAGCTGTGGTTTGTTTGTTGCAGTTCCTGTGTGGTGGGCAGTTTGTTGTTATGAACTGTCAAGTATATGTGGTGTACAGTACTGGTGAACAACATGGGTATCCAGTGTGTGGGGTGGCTGGAAGGGGAGGTGGTTGGGTACAGCACCCCAGGGGGTTGTACCAATCAAACACCTGGCCCACTGTTACTTTAGTCTGGGTGGAGGCATGGCGCTACTTTCTTTCTATTCTGGGATAGAGCCCCCAGTCACCATTGCAACAAAACCCAGGCTTCCTAACCTGTGCAGCAGTCAACAGGTAGGGGTAGCAGCCCACTGGCACACGGCACCTGGGCTACAGCTAAGGGAAAATTGAGTGGGCTATTAGCCTATTCTATGAGGTAACAGCTAGAGTCTTCACTAATTATAGCATTGATGACCTGGGGTGATTTGTGTGCTTTTTATGGCTGGGTGTAGTTTGACAAAACAAAAAGCTTTAAAAACAAAACATTTACTTCTGCTGGCTAGACCTTGACACGTACCTAGAAAACAAAAAAGATTGGATTAGAAAGAGTGTCAGAACATCAGGTTCCTAACAGCAGACAGTGGCTGCTGCAGCAGCTGTCACTCACTGAAACAATGGCCTTGGATTTATCACTGTCACATGGGACAGGAGGCACTGTAGGAAGAAGAAAAACAATAAAAAAAAATTCAAACATGGAGATCCTCAGGGGCCACAAAACTCCTAACAGGAAACAAAGGAAAGGACACACTAAGACTACACACACACACACACACACACACGCACACACATCAAAACACTCTGCACAACGTATGTGTCAGCAAATTTTGACTGTAGGTCTTCTTTAACACTTCAAAAATAATTTTATACTGGGTTATCATACTGGGAGATGAACGGAAGGAGGTAATAAGCCCATTAGTTGCATTCACCCGAATCAGTGGATCCAAATAGTCCCTTCGTTCATTAGTATACTGTCGATTTTTCTCTTAAATATTTCTAAATTACCACTTGCAACCACATTGCAGGGAAGGTTGTTCCACAACCTGCCTATACACTGAAAGAAGAAATTAGATCTCCCATTGTTATGTTTTTATGTTTGCTTGCGTGCATGTGCAAGAAACATAGGGCCACCATACGAGTTTTCGTAGGTGTGGCACCTCCGTTTCCAATGCCCTCAGCGTTTTTTCAGGCATGGCCGCACCACACCAATGAATGTCCCAGCTGTCTATGACAGCAGTTCAGATTGCAGCGGCATACAGTTGAAAGTAAACAACTGCTACAGTCAGCGGTGGTAACGTCTAGGCAATTTGCATACTGCCCTGCCGGCAGCAGTATGCAAATAACCTCCACATCACCGCTGCTGATTGCAGCAATGGTTGTATGCATGTGTCCCCCCCTTTGTTGTGTATTGAGGGGGTGCCCAATACCCCTCGGCTCATGCACACTCCCCCCCCCCAAGCACACTGTATGTCTGACGGGGGTGCCCAATCCCCGTCGGCTCCAGTGCCTCCCTCCCCCAAAAAACAAATTTCCAGGTGCCACACTGGGGCCCACCCCAGGGTAGCAAAGTCCAGCGTCCTCATGTGTCCCCCCTCCACACTGTATGGCCAACGGAGGTGCCCAATACCCCATTGGCTCCACTGCCCCCCCAAAACTTCCAGGTGCCACACTGGGAGCCCACTCCAACATGGCAAAAGTCCCACGTCGTCCATGTAAAATAAAAAAAAAAACTATAACAAAAGAAAACGGTCCCTAGTTGACCCTCTTGCACCCCTCCCACAACCTGCGCCCACCCTCTGTGTACACCTCCTCCCCAGACCCCCCCCATCCCATACTTACCTCCAGAGCCCGGCGCGACAATCTTGGGTGGGGCAGGAACACGTCTGCACTTTTCAAAGTCGAACGCGAACTGAAGAAATGCCAGTAAGCTGTATAATGGTATAAATACGTTTTTTTCAACTTTGGCATATCTCAGTCATTTTTTGAATTTTTTGCACCAAATTTTCAACATGGGGTTTTGGAGATCCCTCTAATGAATTCAGTGACTGTCATTTGGTTATTCAGTCCCAAAAGCTGATTTCACGGTCACTGCGCGTGATCAACTTTCAGGACCGAGTAACAAAATGACAGTGTCACTGTTCACGAGGTGGGCTCTCAAAAAGCCTATGTTGCAAATTTGGTGAAAAAATTCCCAAAAATGACTGTGTTACAACCGTGCGTTGCGCAGTTTCCACCACACTCACAAATTCGTGAATTTGTAATATTTTCACTCCACATTTTCAACATTGGCATTTTTTCACACCTCCTTATGAACAGTTTCAGGACAGATTAAGAAACTTACAGTGACACTGTTCATGAGCAGAGGTCCTAAAATGCCTATGTTGAAAATTTGGTCACAAAAGTCCATAAAATGACTGTGTTACGAGCATGCATTGCACAGTTTCTACACACCCTAGTAACTTCACAAATTTGTAATATTTTCACTCCAGATTTTTTAACACTGGCATTTTCTGCACATTCTTATGAACAGTACAGCTGTCATTTTTCACATCCTGGCTGAAATGTGTTTTCGCACTTCAAGCGCAGAATAGCGCAGTCGCAGTGGGAAATCAGTGTTCGGGACAGATTAAGAAAATCACAGTAACACTGTTCATGAGTGGAGGTCCCAAAATGCCTATATTGAAAATCTGGTGAAAAAAATCCCCCAAATAATTGCATTGGGGTGTGCATTGCGCAGTTTCTATGCGCACTTGTGACTTCACCAGTTTTTTTATATTTTCACTCCAGATTTTCAACATTACCATTTTTTTACACCTCCTCATGAACAGTACAGCTGTCATTTTTTCACATCATGTTGGAAATGTGTTTTCACACCTGTGGCATTAATGGCACAGTCACTGTGCAAAATCACCTTTCGGCTAATAAACTGATAGTGTCACTGTTCATGTGTTGGGGTCACAAAAAGCCCATGTTGAAAACTTAGAGTAAAAATACCAAGACATGCCCAGGGTCTTAGGGTTTCTGACCATAACGCCCTACCCTGTAGGGTCTGACAGGCGTCCACCCTACCCTGTAGGGACTGACAGGCGTCAGGGGTGTAACTTGGGATTGTCGACAGTAATGTTCATGCCATTCCACCCCCACCCCCCCTGCAGCCAGTGACAGGCATCGAGGTGCACCTTGGACTCTTTGGCCCCAGAGTTCACACCATTCTCCTATACTGCATCCATTTCAGCGTATTTACTTATGGAATGAGGTGAGTGTAAAGCCCAAACACCCTAAGGCACACCTCGACACTTGTTAGTGTCTGCAGGGTAGGGTGAGGTGAAATGTCATGACCGTTATGGGTGACGACCCAAAGGCACACCCCAATGCCTGTCCATCTGTGCAGGGTGGGGGTGGAGTTGGTGTCAGTTCAATACATCACTGCCATTCCTATACTGCATCTGTCTGACTCCTGCACTTCCACCGCTAATGCCAGCAAGCAAACATTCGGCATTGACAAATGCTTTTTTTTTTTTTGCTGTTTCGAGTTTCACTTGAAGTTTAGGTGCCCTTAGACAGTCTGGTTTAACCTGGATTAAAATACCCATTTCGTCCACAAGTCCCTTATCTTGGATGATTTTATACATTGTCATTAAGTCACCTCGGCCCTTCTCTGCTCCAGACTAAAAGCCCTAGATGTTTCAACCTCTTTTCAAAGCTTTGTCCCCGGAGTGATCCAATCATTTTAGTAACTCTTCATTGCACCCTCTCCACTCTGTCCACCTCTCCCCTTAGATGTGGACTCCAAAGTGAAGAACCATAGTCCAGATGGGGTCTGATGTTAAAACCTGTACAGTCTGGCATGATGCAATTTTCTGAGCTGTTAATAAATCCTCTCTTAATATTTCTAATCATATAATTTGATTTCTATATCAGGGATGTACGGCGAGCCCTAAAATTTAAGTTGTTAACCACTAGTATATCAAAATCTTTTTCATTTTAAACTTGTTTTATTGGAAATGAATTAAGTTGATAATTATGCTTTTTATTACGCATATGCAGAAACCATACACAGATGCTAAAGCTCCTTAAATGGCGTGCAAAAAGGGTGGCCTGGCTACTCCTGTTACTCTCGGGTAATGTCCTTCCCAACCCCGGCCCCTCGCACCCTACACCAGCTCCCCATACGAGATCAGGTGGCTTGACAATAGCATCCGTTAACATCTGCAGCCACATGGCCAAATTTGACTCATTACAAGTCTGGGTATCGCAACATAACCCTGACGCGCTCTCCACTGTAGAAACGTGACTCTCACCAAGAATTCCAGACATGCCATTCAGCTGGGATGGTATACCTCCTTCAGGCTGGATAGGATTGGGAAGCAGGGTGGGGGTTGTGTCATTAATGCCAAGGAAACTATCCTAGGATGTGTCCTCCCATGCCCTTCCACCAGCAGAAATGTACAAATGCTGGCAATTAAACTTATGCTAGGTGCTCGCAGCAAAGGTCTAACAACTGTTACGGTATACATACCCCCCAAAGAGCAATCAACAGGTTTCGCTGAAATCCTCAATTACCTCTCCAACCTGGACCAGATCTCAGAGGTTCTTGTCTTAAGTGACTTCAACATCGACTGGCATTCGCCTGATGCAGCACCGTACAAAGATGTTATCTCCTCCCTACACAAGTCGCAGCTAGTAGACTCTCCCACGAGATGGAATTATTGAACCGGTTCCAGTTCACTGCTGGACTAGCCAATTACGAATCTGCTCAAGAAAGTTACCCACCCAGTTGTCCTCCCTGACTCTATCAGTGATCATTCACCTATAATCTGTACCTGGTCAAACAAATCTCCCAGAACCCCTGCTAAAACACACACTTCCAGAGTACTAAAAGAGGGCAGCTGGCCTCTTTTAGAGTACACCTTTTGCAACTGGACAGATTGCATCTTTTTGCAACTAATGACATCAATTTCACACTCACTCACTTCATCCAGATCTTCAATATGGTCTGTAATATTTATGCCCCTCCCATCACGTGCAAAACCACGGGGTGTAGTAAGCCTTGGATCACATTGGCCCTCTTCGAGCAGATAAAACTTAGGGACAATCTCTGGCACAAAGCCAGAAATACTGGCTCCTCCATAGAATTCCAGATCTACAAAACTGCTCAAAATAACTGCACAAGGGCTAATTGCTTAGCAAAGAGTCGTTACTTTACGAACAACTTATCTAGGAACTGGGGAGATAGCTGCAAATTCTGGGATAATTTGAAGACTCTCACTGGTAAACCCAACAAATCCCCCCGAACTCTACTCAGTCTAAATGGTACAATAACCCAGGACCCTGAAACTGTAGCTAACACCTTTAATAGGACTTTTACAAACCTAAGTGGTGTACTCCCTCCAGATTTCTCACTTTCTCCAGATGTCTCCAACCCCCTCAACCCGTCGGTCTCCCCGGCTGGCCCCGCCCCACCTTTCCACTTTAAAATTATCTCCCAGGCCAATGCAAAAAAATACCTCTCACAAGTCTTCGGGAAACCAGAGTGGGCAGTGACGCTCTTGATCTCAAGCTTGTTGCCTTAACCCTAGATGAGGTACTACCACCCCTTACCAGAATCCTGAACCTCTCGATCATTAACGGCAAATTCCCTCGGGTATGGAAGAAGGCTTTGGTCACCCCATCTTCAAAAGTGGAGATAGAGTAAGCCGTGCCAATTATAGGCAGATCTCTATTCTCCCCTTCTCTCAAAAGCACTAGAATGAATTGTCTATGACCAGCTCGCTGACCACCTTGAGAAATATCAGCTGCTATGCCCAGAGCAACATGGCTTCCAAAAAAAAGAGGCACCATCACCACCTTGGTGGAGTTCAAAGGCTACAGGCTACATCCACGATGCTCTTGACTGGGGCCAGTTGGTGGGGACGACTTATATCGATCTCACCAAGGCCTTCGACACAGTCAACCATGAACTTCTACTGCACCAGTTAACCCACTTGGGACTCTCTCCTGAAACTGTATGTTGGTTTAGGAGTTACCTCTCCATGAGAACACAAGTGAAAATTGCTGATGTCCTCTCCCAAAAGCCGGGCTGTAATTACAGGGGTACCCTAGGGGTCAGTTAACTGCTTGCCTTCCCCGATAACTGGCACAAATCCTACCAACTGCATACAGTGAACTCTCAAAATGCCCCCCTAGAGATGGTTCTGAGTTTCAAATACCTCGGGGGTTATCTTGGACAGTTCCCTTTCTTTCACTCATCACAATGACCTAGTAGCTAAAGCAGCCCATGCGAGAACTGGTCAGCTATTTAGGCACAAGCACTGCCTAACAGATGGTGCCCCTAAACCTAGCGATTACCAGTTTTGTCCTATCTGTGATTGATTATGGACTGGTAGTATACGGCACTGCCCCTGATACAACCCTCAAAAGGGTCAAAGTGGCACTCAGCAAAGCCTTCTGGCTTGTCCTTAACGCTCCCCGCCTAACACATACCTGTGACATCAATTCCCAGTCAGGGTGGCTAAATTTGGACTGTAGAATTCGGTACCAGGTATGCCTTCTAGCTAAAAAGTCTATGCTAGGGCTTGCATCTCTTGGTGTTCAAAGCCTTCTCTTCCCCACTGACAATACCCACACCACTACGGGGTCCAACATCCTGACCTTGAAAGTCCTTTTCCAACACACCGCCTAGGGCCAGCGCTCCTTCTTATATCGTGCTTCCCTCTAGCTCAACAGTTCTCAAACTTTGTCAGAGTGAGCCTCCCCTAAGTCATGGAAAAGATCTTGGGCCTCCCCCAAAATACTGAAATATTTTGGGCCTCCCATAGAAAAATAGCCTACTTTTCACAGTACATCAGGAATAAAGTTAAACCTGTTTGCATAAGTGGCTCTCATGTTATTAAGCTTATTGTGACTAGCCCCCCAACAGGACAACCTACTTTCTCAATATTTTGACTCTTGAACCATTGTTACCCTTACTGCCGTGCCTTCATGGGTCAGACTGCTTTTCTGTTTCCCTCTATCTGGAATAACCTTCCTGCTGACCTCTGCCTCTCACCCTGCTCTTAAGCAACTTCTCAGGGATTGTTTGCTGCTTCCTGCTCTTATCCCTAGTACCTGTATGGTTAACTCTTGTATTTGGATAGTTTTACTGCCAGTCTAATTGATCAGTTGTTCCTTGCATTTGTTAGTTTATTGTTCTTAACTTGTTTGCACTTTTGTTCATTTTGTATTGCTCGTGTGTTTTGCAGCTACATTTTGAAATGTGTTCTCTCCCTACGCTTCCCTAGGTACACCTGAAATAAACCATGGCTCAGAGTACAGCACCTTCTCTGGTCACATACTTGTGAATAAATACATTAATTCACCTACTATTATTCTTGTGAATGAATACATAAATTCACCTATTATCCTCTTTCAGTTTGCCTTATCCCTTCACACAAAATCTATAAAGTTCTAAATTGAAATCTAATACTTTTTCAAGACTTGCTTGAGCCTCCCCTGGAACAGGTTGGGGCCTCCCCAAGGAGGCTGGCCTCACCATTTGAGAACCCCTGCTCTAGCTGAACTCTCTCAGCGAAGACATGCTATCTAATACTAAACTCGGCCCATTCAAAGCTAGGCTTTGTAACTATCTTGCAACCCTAAGCTGTTGTGGCTGCACCCTTTAACCTGCACCAGCCCCTATCAACACCTCTACTCCCCCCCCCACATCCTCCCGCCTTCATATTTCTATCAATGTCTCCCTCAGTTTCCCCAGCCATGTCCCTCCATCTCTCTCTCCACCCCCCCAACCAGATCTACATGCCCCATCCCCTCATTCCCCTCTATCTACTCCCCTCATCCACTAAATTTTGACAAAGGCCTACTTGTCTGCTCCAGTCCTCCCCTCATCCACTCTCTTAGTGCTTCCTTCACTATCCCTCTCCTCCCCTCACCCCCTGCTACCAGTCCCTTCCCACCCATGGTCCTCTCTCCTTCTCCTGCCTTGCATTATTAGTGCACTTAAGTTACACGTGATTTTGTTGCTGCATATATCATACCATAATATCTGTACTTGTATAATCCTACATGTTAAACAGCTGTATCTGAATTGTTAACACTGTTTTACTTGTATAATTTAACTACTGTATTCCTGTTTTGTCATGACGTGGAACCTTTGTAAACAAGCGTCCAGCTCAAAGGTTGTAATCCGAGATTTCAATAAATAAATAAATGTTATACTTACCAATGAGCATCACAGTACATTTATTAACATTAAATGGCATTCCATTCTTTGTTGACCAATTCTCTATTCTTTTTAAGTCATTTAGTAAGCTTCTAACACTTTCGGGTGTATCAACACGGCCACCCAATTTTACATCATCCGCGAACTTCACCACCCAATTACTAATCCTGTGGTGAAGGTTGCTAATATACAAGGCAAACAAGGATGGTCCCAGGACAGAGCCCTTGGGAATTCCACTAGTCACATCGCCATAAGATGAATGCCATCCCCTCACTCTGACCCTCTGTTTTCTTCTAGTTATCCAATTCCCAATCCACTTGGTCATTCTCCCATCTATTCTTATACTATCCATTTTAATGTTTGCTTACACGCATGCACAAGAAACATTATGCAGCAGCTTAGTAGAGAAGCGGGTTGTGGAAGTGCGGCAGTGCGGACGCCATTGCCAGTACTACATTTGTGGGCTTGGCGGTGTGCACCCAGTGCAGACCCAGTGTCCTGATGACACTGGCTCTGCAGAAGTGCCACCAACTTGAAACAATCTGGCCGCTGCAATGAGGGGCCGCATCGTCAGTGCAGCGTCAGCAATTCCGCTGCAATGAGGGAGCAACCCGTCATTGCAGAGCGGTACCTTGCCTGGTATAACATTTCCCCTGGGCATTTCCCTAAACATGGCAGCGGCTTCCTCAGAGCCCCACGAAATCCGACTGATGTGGGTGCCCAATCCCCCTGTCGGCATGACCCTGAGCCAGTTACTTTGCCGATGGGGGAGCCCACGCCCCGTTGGTGTAGTGTACCCCTCCATTTGTTGTGTGCCGATGGGGTGCCCAATCCCCCTCTGCATCATGCCCCCCCAACAGTCTTTATTTGCAGATGGGGGGCCCAATCATAAGCTTAAGTCCCCCTTCCCCAAAACACAAGCGGCAGGAGCCCAACCCAGTGTGCCAAATGAAACCTAAAAAAACCTTCCATGATGTCCCTTTTTATTTTGCCCCCTGAAATTAAAACGGGTCCCTCATGGTCTTTTGTGCCTCACAACCCGCGTCCACCCACTGCTCACCCACCTCCCCACATACACCCTCACCCCATACTTACCTTCGGAGCCCGATGCAATGATCTTCGGTGGACCGGGAACACGTCTGCTCTCTTCAAAGCTGACCGTGAACTGAAGAAATGCTGGTAAGATGTATAATGGTATAAATAGGTTTTTTTCAACTTATGTGGATATCTCAGCCATTTTTTAGACTTTTGCCACCAAATTTTCAACATGGGGTTAGTGGGACCCCGCCTCATGAATACAGTCACTGTCATGGCATTATTCGGTCTCGAAAGGTGATTTCGCAGTCACTGAGCAGAATCACCTTTCAGGACCGATTAATGAAACAACAGTGTCACTGTTCATGAGATGGGCTTTCAAAAAGCCTATGTTGCAAATTTGGTGAAAAAAATCCACACAAATGACTGTTTTCCGAGCATGCGTTGTGCAGTTTCCACGCACGCTCGTTACTTTGCGAATTAGTAATATTTTCACTCCAGATTTTCAACATTGGCATTTTTTCAGACCTCCTTATGAACAGTACAGCTGTCATTTTACAGATCCTGGCCAAAATGTGTTTTCGCACTTCCGACGAGAATAGCGCGGTCGCTGTGGGAAATCAATGTTCGGGACACATTAAGAAAATCACAGTGACACTGTTCATGAACAGAGGTCCTAAAAAGCCTATAAATTTGGTGATGAAAGCCTATAAAAGGACTGTGTTACGAGTGTGCATTCTGCAGTTTCCACGCATCCTTGTAACTTCGCAAATTTGTAAAATTTTCACTCCAGATTTTCAATTGTGGTATTTTTCCACACCTCCTTATGAACAGTACAGCTGTCATTTTTCACATCCTGGCCGAAATGTGTTTTCGCACTTCCAGTGCAGAATAGAGCGCTCGCTGTGGGAAGTAAATGTTTGGGACAAATGAAGAAACTCACAGTGACTCCGTTTATGAGCAGAGGTATTAAAATGCCTATGTTGAAAATTTAGTGACAAACGTCCATACAATGATTATTTTATGAGTGTACGTTGCGCAGTTTTCACGCACCCTCGTAACTTCGCAAACTTGTGGTATTTTCACTCCAGATTGTCAACATTGGCATTTTTTTACATCTCCTTATGAACAATGCAGCTGTCATTTTTCACATCCTGGCCAAAATGTGTTTTTGCCCTTCTGGCACACAATAGCACAGTCTCTGTGGGAAGTCAGTGTTCAGGACAGATTAAGAAGATCACAGTGACACTGTTCATGAGCAGAGGTACTAAAATGCCTATGTTGAAAATGTAGTGACAAACGTCCATGAAATGACTGTGTTATGAGCGTACATTGCGCAATTTCCACGCACCCTCGTAATTTTTGGCGCATTTTTAATACTTTCACTCCAGATTTTCAACATTGCCATTTTTTCACACCTCCTTATGAACAGTACAGCTGTCATTTTTCACATCCTGGCCGAAATGTGTTTTTGCACTTCCGGCGCAGAATAGCACGGTTGCTGTGGGAAATCAGTGTTTGGGACAGATTAAGAATGAGCAAGTGAGAGAAGGAGACTGAGTGAGCTCAACAGAGCTCTGTTGGGACTGCTGCAGATTGCTATGTGGGCAGAAAAAGGCGCCAACACAGGCAGGAGCCCAGTACAAAAGGGCAGCCTGCAGTGCCGGGAGAAACAGAACGAGCGAGTGACAGAGGGGGAGTGAGCGAGCTCAATGCAGCTCTGTCGGGACTGCTGCGCATTTCTTTGTGGGCAGAAAAAGGCACCAACGCAGGCAGGAGCCCAGTACAGAAGAGCAGCCTGCAGCACTGGGAGAAACAGAACAAGCGAGTGAGAGAGGGGGAGGGAGTGAGTGAGAGAGAGGGAGTGAACGAGCTCAACAGAGCTCTGTCGGGACTTTAGAGTTGCCCACCCAACCGCCCAGGGTCCTGTGTGGTCCTATATTACAGCAGGGTCTCTGGGGTGGAAACAAAGCAATGATTGGATACTTTTAGGATTGCTGTAATAATGCAGATTTAGTTCTATTTATTTCTCAAACTGAGCTAAGTACTGAGCTATACTGTTAGGATCGCTGTAATAATAATACATATTTATTTATTCTGTCAATTTCTCTAACTGAGCTGAGTAATACTTGGAGTCCAATACAATTTCTAACTGGGCTAAGTGAAACTATGAGGGCTGAGAACAAAAAGTATGGTAGAGGAGGGGTGAAAAATGGACAAGGAGGCTTTAGGATTGCTACAGTAATACAGTATCTAACGGATGAGATTTGAGACTGAATTAACCTAGTGACAAAGGGGCAGTACGGGGACTAGTGTGGGGAACAGAAATTTGAGTAAATAGGGCCTAACAGTTGTAGTAGGGTACAGAAACCAGGAGTAAGAGCCCGTAATATAAGATGGGGGACAAAATGGGGCAGGTGCCACATGTCAATAGGGCAGGCATCTTTGGAACAGTTGTGGGGTGTACAGGGTGTGGGTCCGCCATGATCCTGAACTGGGCTTGGAGTGGGAGTGTATGGTCTACAGACAACTGGCTAGTTTCAGGGAGGAACTGTGGAGGTTAGGGAGGAGTCTAAGTGGCAGGGCAGATGAGTATGGCAGGCATCCTGGCTGGGGATGGCAGGGGGCCAGGGGAAGAACAAAAGGACTGAGACTGACCCCAGTATCAGAGGCTCTAGCAGAAAAGAGAGAGGAGGGATGCTGGGCGGGGGGCCCTCCTGTGGAGGAGGAAGAGACCATGAGGTGACCAGGAGAGGCAGATGGCTGCAGGAAGGGAGGACAGGGGTGGAGCAGGGGGGCAGTGGGGACAAGTGGGAGGGGAAACCGATAGGGGTAAGAGATGTAGGAGGTGTATCGACTAGGAATAGATTCAAGCCCCTCGTATGGGAGAGAGAGGGGGAGCAGGAACATACTGAGGGGGGAGGACAAGCGGGGCATGAAAGGGATGGCAGCAGGTAGGGGAAGAGATAGCGAGGACAAAAGGGTAGAAGGGGGGCTAGTAAGGAAGGAGGGGTGACTGAAGGAGAGAAGGCTACGGGAATGGGGAAGGATGTGAGGGGCATTACTATTGGGGTAGAAGGGAATGGGGCCTAAATTGACAACAACGAGGATAGGAGAGGGCTGGTAATCAGCAGGGAGGAGGGAGGATCGACATAGGAAGCCCAGTAGGAAGTAGTCAGGCTGGGAAGGGGTTCAAGAGGGATGGGAGGAATAAAGGGCAGAGAAGGGGTGAGGCAAGTAGGGGTGCAGTTGGTGGGGTAAGGGACAGGGAAGAACGCAATGCTGGGGTGGTGGAAAGGGCATTAGAAGGAAAGGGGTAAGGACGGGGGTTCTCATTCTGGGGGATTCTATACTTAAAGGGGTGAGATGGGGCAGAAGGAGGGAAAGGCACAGCCATATTTCATGGGTTGAAGCTATCCCTGGGTTGACTGCAGGAAGGGCAGGGCAGGAACTGTTCAAATGTGCAGTGAGGGGGAGGAGGAGGAAGAAACCTCATTTAGTGTTGCATGTGGGTACAAATGACTTGGCGGGAGAGACTGTGGAAGTAGTGAGGGGGAGGTTCTAGTAGTTGGGCAGGCAGTGTGAGGGGGTGGGGGAGTCAGCGGCATTCTTGGAGGTACTCTCAGTATCATGTGCAAGCATGGGGAGGAAGGGTAGGATCCAGGAGTTCAATGAGTGGCTGAGGGACTCGTGCCACACCAAAAATTATGGGTTAGTGACTAACTGGGGTAGGGTCTGGGGCAATAGTGACTTGTATGTGGGGGACAGGCTACACTTGAACAGAGAGGGGAGTATTAAAGGCAGGATGAGAGGAGTATATCTCTACTAAGGTGGATTTAAACAAGTCGGGGGGCGGCCAAAAGACTGAGCTTTGTAGAATGGTCCAGACAGGGGAGCCTAATGAGCTCACCCCCTAGATGTAGGTAAAGGCAGAGGCATAGTAACCCTGGGAGGGGGTTGGTAGAGTGGTCTGAATGTAATCCAGAAGGCACCACCACCCAGTAATAATAATGAGGAGAAAGGGTGCAGGCTACTGGGAGGAGGGACACAAGCCAAGGAGAAGAGTGAGGAGAAGGAGGGGTATGGGTGGAAGGTGGTCTCTCTCAACGCAAGAAGCCTGGGGAACAAAATTGCAGAGCTTTAGGTGCTCCTTTCAGAGTGGAAGGTTGACACTGCTGCAGTGACAGAGACTTGGACCGCAGAGTACCATGCTTGTGACTTTGCAATCCCAGGATACAGGATATCCTGGAGGGACCAGGGGGGTTGCACTCTATGTGAGGGAAGGGATCAAATGCATAAGGGATGAGGGAGAAGAGGAGAGGACAGAGGCGCTCTGGGTGCAGCTCCTGGACACGAAGGACAGAAAGCTGAGGTTGGGAGTGGTGTACAGCCACCAGCCCAATCTGGGGAACTGGATGGGGAGTTGGCAGAACAGATTAGGAGGGTGTGTAGAAGGGGAAGTGTGGTGATAGTGAGGGATTTTAACCTACCAGGGGTTGACTAGAGCATCCCAGCCACTAGCAGTACCAGGGTTCAGGTGCTCTATGATGCATTCCAGGATGGCCTTCTGACACAATTGGTAAGTGGGCCTACAAGGCTTGGTAGCACTCTGGACCTAGTACTGGCAAATGGGGAGGAGGTGAGGGAGGTAAGAGTGGAGGACCCACTAGAAGGTTGCGACCACCAAACAGTGTGGCTCGTTCTCACGCTGGCCAGGGTGACCGGAGGCATGGGCACTGAGGTGGACTTTAGTAGGGTGGACTTTGGGAGGATGGGAGCAATACTGCGAGGGAGACTCCAGGATATAAGGCCAGGGATGATGCAGAACAAAAGTGGGGAGTCATAATGACTGAGCTAACAGAGGCCACAGCAGCCTGCACCAGGGCCAGGAGTAAGAAGAGCAGAGCCAAGAAACCATGCTGGCTGAACAAAGAAGTGCTGCAAGGCATGAGGGCAAAGAGGGCTGCATACCGGAAGTACAGAAGAACAGGGAAGGGAGAGGATAAGGAGGCTTATGGGAGTTGGTCAAGGGAGGTGGCCAGGAGGGTGAAAAAAGCTAAGGTCTCCAAGCAATTAAGTTAGCACAGGGCATAAAGGGAGGGGAAAAGGACTTTTTTTAGGTATGTCAGGGAAAAGAGGAAGTGCAAGGAACATATTGTGAGGATAAAGTGGGGAGCAGCTTGGGTGGAAAAGGGGGAGGAGCAAGCGGAAATTCTAAATGAGTACTTCTGCTCTGTTTTCACTAAGGAGAGGGATGGTCCACTAGCAGCATGGACTGGGGGGGTGACAGACAAAGTGATCACAGGGAGTAGGGTGCTAGAGGGGCTGAGGGCACCAAGGGTGGACAAGGCACCAGGTACCGATGGCATCCACTCCAGGATGCTAAGGGAGATGGTGAAGCTGTTGGCTGAGCCACTGGCAAATCTGTTCAACACCTCCCTGGAAATGGGTTGTGTGCCCCAGGACTGGAGGGTGGCCCTTGTGGTGCCCATACACAAGAGTGGGCCTAGGGAAGAGCCAGGAAATTATCGAACGGTCAGCCTCATGTCCATGGTGGGTAAGCTTATGGAGGCGATACTGAAGCCGAGGCTGGTGGCATTCTGAGAGAGCAATGACCTCCAAGATGGCAGGCAAACCAGGTTCATCTCAGGGAGGTCTTGTCAAACCAACCTAATAGAGTATTATGACTGGGTAACAAGGGAGTTGGACAGGGGCCATGCGGTACATGTCCTGTACTTGGACTACAGTAAGGTCTTTGATATAGTGCCTCATGGGAGACTGGGGGGAAGCTAACGGCAGTGGGGGTGGGAAAAAATCTGACTAAATGGATAGACAACTGGTTATACAGGAGGGTACAGAGGGTGGTGGTGGTGGGAGCTCTCGGCACCTAGAGCAGTGACAAGCGGGGTCCGCAGGGGTCAGTGCTGGGCCCGGTGCTATTTGGGCTCTATCGCCGATATAGCACATGGAGTGGGGAGCAGGGTTTGTCTGTTCGCAGATGATACCGAATTGGGGGCAGTGGTGGACAAAGAGGACAGATGGGAAAAACTGCAAGGGGATCTATCCAAACTAGAGACATGGTCAGTGGAGTGGCACCTGGGATTCAACACAAAGAAGTATAAGGGGATGCACTTCATGGCTAAGAACCAGAAGAGGGACTACTGGTTGGGGGGGGGGTGAGGTTGTGGATCACAGAGGAAGAGAAGAACCTAGGGGTGTTGGTAACTGGGAGCATGAACAACTCAGCCCAGTGCAGGAGAGCAGCAGCGAAGACAAACAGGATGCTGGGGTGCATCGCAAGGGGGTTCTCATCCAGACACAGGGATGTGATCCTACCTTTCTACAGATCATTGGTCAGACAGCACCTAGAGTACTATGTGCAATACTGGAGGTCATACCTGAGGAGAGATATAAAGTTACTGGAAGGGATGCAAGGAGGGCAACAAAAATGTTAAAAGGGATGGAAGGAAAGGAATATGAAGTTAGGCTGAAGGAGCTGAACATGTGCACACCGGAGGAGAGGAGGGATGGGGGGATATGATTGAGGCGTTTAAATACCTGAGGGGGGTAAATAAACCTAGCACTGAGAGGGTGTTTAAACTGAGGAGTGGAAGAGAGACGAGTGGGCATGGACTAAGGTTGGAAGAGGGACATTTCAAGAGGAAATGAGGAGGAACCACTTCACTGAGAGGGTGGTGGCGTTTAGTTGGAATGCACTGCCAGAGGGGGTGGTAACATGTAGGACAGTCAATAGCTTTAAGAAGGAATGGGATAAAGCAAGAGGAAGAGTCAGAGGGCAGGGTCTGGGACAAGCGGGGGAGGAACTGAGGGGGAGAAGGCTGAGGCAGCTGCAATCTAGGGTTCTAGCTGCACACTCAGGCAAACATAGATAGACTGATTGGTCTGTTCTGCTGGAAGATTCGTACGTTCATATGTAAAAATCACAGTAACTCTGTCCATGAGCAGAGATCCTAAAATGCCTATGTTGAAAATTTGGTGACAAACATCCATAAAATAACTGCATTACAAGCATGTGTTGTGCAGTTTCCATGCACACTTATAACTTTGCAAATTTGTAGTACTTTCACTCCAGATTTTCAACATTGACATTTTTTCAGACCTCCTCATGCTGTACAGCTGTCATTTTTCACATCCTGCCCGATACATGCATTTACACATCTGGCGCAGAACAGTGCGCTTGCTATGGGAAATCAATGTTCATGACAGATTAAGAAAATCATAGTGACACTGTTCATGAGTAGAGGTCACAAAATGCTTATGTTTAAAATCTGGTGAAATAATTGCACTAAATGACTGTGTTATGCGCATACGTTGCGCAGTTTCCATGCACGCTCAGAAGTTTGAGTATTTTTAATATTTTCGCTACAGATTTTCAACATTGCCATCTCTTCACACCTCCCCATGAATGGTCCGGCTGTCTTCCTTCACATACTGCCCGATTTGTGTTTTCGTACATCTGGCGCACAATGGCACGGTCGCTGTGGGAACTCAAAGTTTGGGACACATTAACAACATCACAGCGCCACTGTTCATGAGAAAAGGTCCCAAATGCTTTCATGAGGTGGGGGTCACAAAAAGGCCATGTTGAAAATCTGTAGTGCAAATACCAACAAACACCCGGGCTGTTAGGCTTTCTAACCATAATGTCCCACCCTGTTCAGACTGACAGGCATCAGGGGTGTGCCTTTGGATTGCCGACTGTAATGCTCATGCCGTTCCACCCACACCCCCCACCCTACCCTGCAGCCAGTGCCAGGTATCGAAGTGTGCCTTTGACTCTTCGGCCCCAGAGTTCACCCCATTCTCCTATATTGCACCCATTTTAGCATATGTCCTTATGGACTGGGGTGACTGTAAAGCCGTACATCCCAGGGCACACCTCAACACTTGTCAGCAGGGCTTCAGATAATTTTTCTTGAGTGGAAGTCAAATACTTCCATGGGTTGAAATTTGGAAGTCATTTCAGTTTTACTGGAGTCAAAATACTCCAGCTGTCAACTTTTTGGAAGTCAAAAAAATTCCAGTCGACAAATTTTGGCAGTCAAAATATTCCAAGCCCTATATTTTTTAAAGTCAACTCATTGACCTCACTGTAATGCATGCTACATCCACATAAATTCATTTCTTAATGTTAGGAAAGGAAAACATACACAATAAATCATTTGCAGACAGAATGTGTTTATACCCCATTCCTTCCTAGCCCTATTCCTCAATGTAACCACCTGTGGCTGTGCTATGCCTCTAATCACAGCCCCCGGCACTATCAGGCACTCTTTTAATGGCACCCTTTAGATTTACTGATCGTAACTGCACTTTGTGAGGGACGCTATACTCTATGGACATCCTTGTGGAGCAGTTGCATGGCAACCCTGCCTCTTTCCCATGCAGTCACAAGACAGCTCCCTTGCTACCTGTAGAATTTAGTGCCACAAAGTTTACACACCCGTGAAGGATTTCATCCCCTATATTTACATTACCTTCAATGCAGGATTCAGCGCTAGTGTTTACCACCACCTCTTTGCATGATCTAGCCAGAGTGTGCCCATTGTGAGATTAAGCTGAGTGCCACCTACAGATCCCTTGCAGAACTTTCCAGGGCCATATTGTTTACACACCTTGCAGTACTTATTTAACCCCTTTGTATTACATCAGTGTGCAGGATTTAGCCCGTAGTGTTTACAGCTTCCACTCCTACAAGATTTTTCTTACTGTTTAAATCTCTCTTGCAAGATTTAACCCTCAAGTTTACATCACTTCCCTCTGCAGGATTTAGGCCCTGGGTGTTTACAGCCCATGCAGGATAGGCTTCTGTTTCACCCGACACAGAAGTCTTTACTCAAGCCTCAACCTCCTGCCTTTATTTCACTCAAATTGTTTACACTCCATTACTTTGGTTACATTTACAACACCGCGGTGCACAGATCTCAGCCTCCTGCCTCAGAAATTAGAGGTAACAGTGCATAACAAAATGACCAAAATCAGGAACTGCTGAAAGTTATAAACACCGGGCTGTCTAACAAAGCCAGCAGCATAACTACCCAGAAGTTTGCCAGGATCCCGGATCATAGCGTGTGGGAAGGAATGTCAACAACAAATGCTACTGCTGTCATACCAATAGAAAAAGCAACAGGCACATGGCGGCGCTGCGGCAGCAGGGCACTCGTTTGTTTTTCACAAGCTGCTCAGCCATCCAATATAACTATTAATTTTTTCAGGCTTCAGTGTCCATGGACAAACATGCACTGTAGCAAAGGCAGCTAAGCAGAACAAAGCACATCTACTACTGTGTAAGGAAGCACTGGTTAACTGGTATAACGTGTGTGTAGCATGCATTACCCAAGTAACCTATTATTTCTTCTGTTTACCCGGTGGCAGCCCTGTCCTGAGAGAGGGAGATTTAGCGCCCGCATTCGTATGCGATGACATACTCATACACAACAAACTTCAGTTTTCCCACATAATCCCTGCTCAGTCTTGAGTAGCTCGTTCAGGACACACACTCGCAGTCGAAGTTGCTTTTCTATGTCCTTCCTGCTCTCCCCCTTGTGTTCAGCTTTACCTTCCTCGGTCATCCTACTTACTTTATTTAAAGTGCAAAAACCCAGACAAAAGACTCACCGCGTAAATAGCAAATTGAATGTGGCAGGCAATTTGCGGGGCGGGGCCGCAGGCATTTGGAAACTAAAGCAAAAAAAAAAAATGGCAACTGGCAACCCTCCACAGGATTAAAAAAAAAACATAAAGACCTGACATCCACACCATGAAAAACAGACATCAGCTTTAAACAAGGGAAATGTTAATGGACGTCAATGACTCCAGAGGCTATATTTTTGGATGTTTTGAGCAAAATTATGGACGTAAAATACGTCCAAAATAGAGTTATCTGAAGGGCTGCTTGTCAGTGTCTGTAGGACAGGGTGAGGTGAAATGGCATGAACATTATTGGCGACCACCCAAACGCATACCCCAATGCCTGTCCGTCTCTGCAGGTTGGAGGTGGGGTTGGCGTGAAGTTCAGTACTTCACTGCCTTTCTTACTCTGCATCTAACTCCTGCATTTCCAGTGCTTATACCAGCAAGCAAACATTCGGCATTGGCAAATGCTTGTTTCAATAAGGGGATTGTGTGGAGCCTTGTCGAAAACCTTCTGGAAATCAAGGTACAGAATGTCTATTGGTATGTTATCATTACTGCTTTTAGTCACATTTTTGTAGACGCATAGTTGGTTAGTCAGACAAGCTCTATTTTGTCTGAAACCATGTTGTTTTTTATCCTTGTAGTTGATAAGATCTAAATTCTCTTCAATCTTTGTTTTTAGAAAACTTTCTGCAACCTTGTCATTCGAGCATAAGGCTCTGTCCCCTTTTTTAAATAATGGAACCACTGTGGCCATCCCCCAATCCTGTGGAACCACGCCCATTGTAAATGAGGCATTAAACAAAACTGCCAGTGGTTGTGATATCCTGTGTCGTACCCCCCTTAGCAATCTCGAAGTTGGTCTGGTCCAGCTGATTTGTTTTCTTTAAGCTTCACTGAAAGTTTTTCTTTTTCTTGATCATTAATTTCTAAGGATAAACGTGGATTGATCGTGTCTTCCACTGTTACATTACCACCACTACCTTTACTGAAAACTGTACAGCAATAAGAGTTGAAAACATCTGCCATTTCTGTTGGAGTTTTTAATTCTTTCCCCTCATATCTGATTGGACCGATTTGGGAATTGCTTTTACTTTGACTGTTGACATATGCTTAGAAACTTCTGCCATTATCTTTCATATGTGAGATATTAAACTCAGGTTTATTCCTTTCAACCCTTATCATCTTTTTTAATACTTTAAATTCTTTCCTATATGATGCAGTCTTATCTTCTGTATTGTATTTTTTCATATTATCGTATGCCTTTTTTTTTTTCTTTGAGCATTGTTTGAGTATCCTGTTGGTACACCACACTGGTAATTTACCCTTTTTGTTATGCATTTTTTTACTGGGTACATATTTATCTTCGACCTGTAATAATTTATTCCTAAATATCTCCCATATTTTCTCAACATTTTTATTCTGAAATGAGTGTATCCAGTTCCAGTCAGATAATTCTTTTCTGATTTTGTTAAAATTAGCCTGATTATAATTTTGTATGACTGTTGAACCCTTTATTGCCACAGTATGAGTATTTAGGGTACACTCCATGATGCTATGATCACAGTTAGACATATTTTCTCTTATGTTTATCTTTTTTACTGATTGCCTAATGTTTATCAGCAAATCCAACACATTACTGTAATTTTTATTTATTTTTTATTGATATGTTTCACCAGGAAGGCACACTGAACAACAAGTTACTCCTCTCCCGGTGCGACCTAGGGGGAGGGGGAGTTGGAAGTACATAAGATAATATACAGGTATCAAAACGAGGAACGCTTAAATAAGACAGCAGTAACATGAGTGAACTATACAGAGTAGTAGGAAAAACTATTACAAATATTGCAGTAAACAACACAAGGACTAAACAGCTAAAATTATTGTAGTAAAATACAGGAATAAAGCGAGTAACAATGAAACGAAAAACAGGTAAAGCGCCATACAACTGTGCATGGTTTCATTGGGTAGGTTTGCAGGTATCTGTATGACCAAGAGATAAGTGCTAGTTATTTGTGTGGTAACTGCTAAGAAAAATAAGAGCAGTCTTAGCTAGAGGGGTGGGGAGAAGAGAGAGAGGTAGGGTAAGAATTAGGAGTGGGGGAAGCAGGTACAATTATATGAAAAGAAATTGTGGAGGGCAGAGGAGATGGATTGAATGGAGGAGAAGTGGTGAATTTGATGAAGAAAGGCGTTCCAAATTTTAGGGAACCTGTGGGTGAAAGCAGATTGACCTGCGAGAGCTGAACAGCGTGGGGCCACGAAGATACAGTGGTCAGTGGATCTAAGGATGTGGGTGTGAATAGGTGGAGTAAAAAGGGATGAGGACAAGTATGAAGATAGAGAGCTAAACCAGTATTTTGAGATAAGTTTGGCACAGTGGGAGAGATGATGGTTGGTAAGAGAGGGGAAAGGCAGAGAGTGATAGAGGTCACAGTGGTGAGTACCTATAGGAGAGTCCAGGGCAAAACAACAGAAGGAGTTGAATAGGGGGTCCAATCTGGATAAGGTGGACTTGGGAGTAGCACTGTAGACTGCATCGCAGTAGTCAAAGATAGGGAGAATCATCCTCTGGACAATGGCACACCTAGCCGAAAGAGAGATGCTATTACAGTTATTGTATAGCGTGCCTAACTTGGGGTGCAGTATTTTCAGGATGGCATCAATGTGTCCAGAGAAGTTTAGGTGTGGATCCAGCTATACGCCAAGGTATCTGAAGGAGGAGGTGTTCTCAAGAGTAGTCCCGTCCAGGGTGTGAAAGGTGGGAAGGACTGGAAGCCTAGCAAGTCTCTGCCTAGTGCCAAAGGTCATGGAGACTGTTTTCTTGGCATTCAGGAAGAGTTGCTATGAAGTAAGCCAGTGCCGGAGCTTGGTGAAGCCGAGGTGAAGTCTGGTTTCCACACTGAGGGGAGATTGTCCAGAGGTGAACAGGATCGTATCGTCAGCGTACATGTGTATGGAGGTGGAGGAGCAGACTGACTGTAGGTCATTTAGGAAAATGGAGAAGAGAAGAGGACCCAGCACTGAGCTCTGAGGAACACCAGTGTGGATTTGGAGAGGAGGGAGCAGGACTCGGTAATTCTAACCGATTGTGTCCTCCCTGAAAGGTAGGCCCAGAACCAGTTAGTTGCCACTGGAGAGAGCCCTGCAGAAGTGAAGGAGTGGAGAAGGAGGGGGGTAGGAAACTGTCAAAAGCCTTAGCTAAGTCGACAAAGATGGCAGAGGTGATTAAGCCCTGATCCATTCCAGTGAGAATGGAATCAGTGAGCCTGAGTAGGAAGGTGGTAGTAGAGTGGATTTTCCTGAATCCAGAGTGAAACAGGATAAAGACGTTTGAGACAGAGAGAAAGGAGACAATTTGGGAGAGAACTAGATGTTCCTGGAGCTTAGTGAAGGTAGGAAGCAGGGAAATAGGGTGGCAGTTACCAGGGGAGGTACAGTCACCCCCTTTAGGGAGGGGGATGATGACAGCATGCTTCCAGATTGAGGGGACAGTGGCAGTTGAGAAGGAGAGGTTCAGGATTTCTGAAAGAGGGAAAGTGATAGCTGACGCAGAGAGGTAAAGAAGTTTAGGGTCAAATTCATCAGGAAAACTACCATTAGAAGGGTTGAGGGACAGCAGCACAGTGAGGGTGTCAGTCAGTGAGACCGCTGAGAAGGAGAAGGATTTGTGGTCTGGGGCAGGGCTAGGAATGCATGGGGATGCCGTGGATGCACAGGCTGGGAGGCTGAGACACAGGAAGTGAAGTAGGAGTTGAATTCCTTGGTAACGTTGGCATGGTCAGCAGTGAGGTGTTAATAATAAGGACAGGAGAATGGAGATGAGATGGTAGTGAGAAGATGGCATGGACAACTTTCCATAATTTGGATGGTGAGTTTGAATTTGAGCTGAAGGTTGAAGAGAAGTATTCTGCCTTAGCTAAACTGGTTGCTTTTGTGCATGTGATGCAGAGTTTGCGGTAAGCTATATAGTCACTCGGTAGATTGGTTGACTTGTACTTCCTTCAGGTGTGGTCACGTGCTCTAAAGCATGCCAGGAGCCCCAGAGAGACTCAAGGGACATGGTTGCCATGCACTCTGGAACACTTGTAAGGGTCATAATGGTTCCAGATGGAGAGGAATTTATCCTTAAAATAGGCTAGGGCCGCATCCACATGGGGAGCAGTGGTTAGCAGAGTCCAGTCAGTGTTTGCTATGTCATGGAGGAGAGAAGTAATGTCGAGGGAACTGAATGAGTGCATTAGTAGTATTTTATGTGGGGATTAGGCCTATGGACCTTGCAGACCAGATGAGTCAGGTGAAGGTCACTTAAAGCATCAGGAAGGGTACCCGAACTGATAACTCGATGCGGGTGGGAGGCAAGTGCCCAATCTAACAAAGTGTGGTTCTGGGTTTATGCGGGTTAGTTCTTGAATAAGCTGGGTTAAGTTATGTGAGGCAATGATGTTTCGGGCTTTACTATGGGAGGAAGCAAGCCAGTTTAAGTTAAAGTCCCGCATGAGGAACTGTTCACCTGATTGGGAGTGTGAGACAATGGTAGTGGTGAGGTCTGCAGCAACCGAAGATGGGAGGTTGGGGCAACAGTAGATGCCAGCTACAAAGATTGGAATGGAAAAGGGTAGTGAGACCTGGATAATGAGGGCCTCATAGTTTGCAGGTAGTGTGGTTGCGAGGGTGATAGCATACTGTATAGAGGAAGAGATGTACATCGCTACCCCCACCCCACCTCTGGCGAGTCTATCTTGTCTGGCTAGGGAAAAACCAGGTATGGAAATGAAGTGGTCAGGGATCTTAGTATTTAAGCAGGTCTGTGATAGGATTAGCATGTCTGGGGTCAGCGAGACTAGCATGGCTTGCAAGAGGTCAAATTTAGGCAGAAGGCTGCATATATTTAGGTGCAATAGCTTGAGGCTATTTAGTAGGGTATCTCCCCTGGTTGGTCTATAAAGCAACTGCTGCAAGCCCGCCATTGTCAAAGATTCTATAACTCTGTTCTCAGTATTCACCCTGGAAGTCTGCGTGATCCAGTTAATATCTGGGTAATTGATTTCCCCAGTAATAACTATGTCACCCAGTGCTGACATTTGTTCCATCTGTGTATCAACATTCCTATCTGTTGTGATACTGGAGTTAGGGGATCCATAAAACACTCCTATATGATGTTTTCTGGCATGTTTCATTTCCACTGACACCCAAAGTGATTCTATAATTGATTCTGAGTTGTTTATTGTACAAGATGTACTATGCAAGGAAGTTTTAATATATATCGCCAGTCCACCTCCTTTTCTTTCAGGTCTATCTCTAGCGTATAAATTGTAGCCATCAACATTCTTGTTCCATTTTACCTCGCTGTCCCACCATGTTTCTGTCACCGTGCAAATGTCGACTTCTTCTTTATAGAGTAATATCTCTAGCTCTGATTTTTTATTAATGTTTAAGCTTCTAGCATTTAACGACCACAGTTTTAATCCTGTAATATTTTTTCTAGTGTGTTTTGTTTCTTGATTTATTGGTTGTTTGATGCTCCCGTTGTACATCTATCCCCCTCTCCCCTTGTTGGTCAGTTTAAACATTTGTCCACTACGCTCTTTAAAGAAGCTCCAAATTTTCTGCTTCAGTTTTATTGAGATGTAAACCGTCAACACTATAGTAACCTGGATTGTTATCAAATTCCTCCCAACGAGTAATACATCCTATTCACTCCTATAACGTTCAGAGCATTAGCCAGTTATTTATCTAATTAATTTTGCTTCTGTTGAAGGTGCTTTCACGTGGTACAGGGAGAATTTCTGAGAAATAAAGTGTGCAATTTCATTTCTGTGCTTCCCGTAGAATTTTTTTAAACTCACTTTTTATTTCTGATAAACCTTGCCATTTAATGTTGTTGGTTCTTAGGTGCAATATTATAGCAGAGGGATGATCTGTCTCCTTAATTAGTTTGGGTAGCATTTTCTGCACATTCCTCATCTTTGCCCCAGAAAAATAACTTGTAGTCATGTTGTCTTTGTTAACCTTGGATGTATACCTATCGGTATGTTTCAGTGTAGAGTCCCCTGAAACATACACTTGCTTAATGGTAAGGGCTTCCTCCATTTCACCACCCAATTCCATGTGTGTTCTTGAGGCCTCAGCTTCTCTAAATAGCTCATTGTTGATATGTGTACTATGCATAGTATTATCATTATTTCCTTGGGTCAGAGGTGTCTCTTGCTCCAGTCCCCCTTATGGATTTGTTTTATGTAAGGCTAAATCAGCAACACTGTGCACTGAGGATGCAGAAGGTACATCGTGAGCATCCGTCAGATGTTCATTTTCAGCCACCTGATTCACTTCCACCGTATTATTGTATTGATCAATATTGATTGTATTACTCTGATTTGGTGTGTTTAAAGGGGCATTCTCCCCATTAACCCCTAGTATAACAGGTTCAAAATCATGTGCTTCAATATCTTTCAGAGCCACCAATGGTTCGAAACTGTTGTTACGGGTAATTTCGAATCCCATCGCTCTTCTACCTTTCTTAAATGTCCTCGTTTCCTCTATCCAGGGCCCTTGATCATCTCCATCTCTAACTTTTTTTATATTCCTTACTAATTGGGGTATCACTGTGTCCTGTTGCAGCACCCTGATGTTTGTTTGACTCATTATGTAGTTTCTGCTGCTGCAATGTAAGTAAATTCATTTCGAGTTCCACCATTCTACTCTTTAGTTGCCTAATCAAAGTGCATTCATTGCACGTGTAAATTGATTACTTGAGTGCTTATCTTTTTGCAGATAATGCACTTTATACCTAGCTCCCCATTATCGAACTTCACAATATTTGTGTCCATAGTTGTTTGGATACAGAGACTGCTCATTATAGAAAAAGATAAACACTTTATTTAGACCTTCACCAAGGGCCTTGAAACTAAAGACTAACACCACTCAGCCCCAGTATCCCTATATTAAATATTGGGTGCTATGCTTAAACTGGATTCCGATCAATCAGTAACTTTAGCTTCAAGCGTCCAAATTTTATTAACCTCTTCCAGCGTTTAGTGCCCTCATTCTCTCCATCCCCTGCGGACACTGCAGCAATGCGCAGATGCACTGTGCATGTCTTAGCACATGACTCTGTACACGGCGCCCATGCACACGCCCTGCATGTGCTCGCCCCACTCGCACAGGGCTTGAAATTTATAGATGTAGTCTCACTAGCAGCAATGAAGACTACAGTCCCCAGATACTTCCTGTATCTTAGCACGCGTTGCTAAGAGACCCCAATACACTATTGCACAGTTTAGGAGACAGAATACAAAACTCAAGACCGGCCAGAAATCTGCCTCTCTCACCAGATCTGTCTCACCACTAGAGTGGTCTCACAGCATGTGGATGAGAAAAGTAACCGGAAAACTTGCACAGGGCTTGAAATTTATATACCGTGACCCGGAAGTGCATTCCAGGTCATGTGACCCCATCTGTTCCCTACACACAGAACAGCCCCTAAAAGCACTTAAAATATGAGGTTTGGCCCTTAAAAAAGTCTGGTCCCTCAGCAAAGGTTTCTATTCAGCATCAGCACTCGGTGCCTCCAAATAGTTGGGGATATAGTCCCGCTAGCAGCATTGAAGACCACAATCCCCAGATACTTCCTGTCTCCTAGCACGCGTTGCTAGGAGACCCCAGTACACTACTGCACAGTTTAGGAGACTGAATACAAAACTCAAGACCGGCCTGAAATCCACTCTCTCACCAGATCTGTCTCACAGCATGTGGATAAGAGAAGTAACTGGACAATTCGCACGGGGCTTATTTATTTTATTTATTCATTTATTGAATTGTTTCACCAGGAAAGATACACTTAACAACTTAATGCTCATTTCACGGTACATCCTGGGGGAAGGGGAAGGGATATACACAATACAGATATACAGAGTACAATTTCAGGTAAATACATACGTATGGGTAATTATACGTACAGATTATAAAACAGGAACATGGCACTTGAGATACTGAAGGGGGTTGTAGTTATAGAGTTCCAGTGAAATCAGGTCTTAGGAGTGCATACACAGTAGAATCAGTACATAGGATGCAAGGTTGACAATGCATAAATACAGACAGTACAACAGTGCAATATACAGCAGGGTGAGCAAGTTGGAACCAGTCACCCCAATTTAAGAGCTGGTCAATAAGAATAAGTGCAATATAGTGGGGGGAGGTAGGGGGAGAGGGAGATGGAGTGAAAGAGCGGAGAGGGAGAGAGATAAGGAAGGGGAGTCAGGAGCAGGTGCAAGAGGGTGTGAGGTAGTTTTGCAATGCAGTGGTAAGGGAATAGAGGGAGGAGGAGTGATGGATTTGGGGAAGGAGAGCGTTCCACATTTTAGGCAGGTGGTAGGAGAAAGCTTTTTGACCAGAGGTAGTGGTTCTGCAGGGGAGTGATAGGGTGCGAGTGTCAGCATGGGATTTCAGGGAATAGAGGGAGAGGGTAGGGGAGCCAAGAGAGGAGGAGATATAAGAGGGGAGAGAGCCTAGCCAGAATTTAGAGATGAATTTGGCACCATGAAGCGTGCGCTGGGAGTGTAAGGGAAGAAGGTTTAGAGTGAGGTATAGATCACAGTGATGGGTATGGGAGGGGACATCAAGAGCAAAATGACAGAACGAGTTAAAGAGAGAGTCCAGTCTGGATAGGTGGGACTGTGGGGCAGCATCAGAGACTATGTCGCAGTAGTTGAAAATGGGCATGATCATCTTCTGTACCAGCTCACGACTGACGGCGAGCTGGATGCAGGAGCGGTTTTTGTAAAGTGCCCCAAGTTTAGGCCTCAGTTTTTTCAGAACGGCATCAATATGTACAGAGAAGTCAAGGTGTCTGTCCAGCCAAATGCCAAGATTCCTGAAAGAGGAGGAGTCCTCTAAAGCAGTCCCATCGAGGGTATGGAAGGAAGGGAGGTGAGTTAGCCTAACGAGTCTCTGCCTTGTGCCAAAGGACATGGAGACCGTCTTTTTGGCATTTAGAAATAGCTGATGAGAACTAAACCAGAGTTGGACTTTGGTGAAGTCTGACTGGAGCCTGGTAGTAACATCAGCAACAGTATTGCCAGAGGTAAACAAAACCGTATCATCCGCATACATGTGGATGCTAGATGAGGTGCAAACCAGGGGAAGGTCATTTAAAAATATGGAGAACAGAATGGGGGCCTAGCACAGAGCCTTGTGGGACTCCAGTGGTTATAGGCGGGGGGAAGAGATAGCATTGGCAATTCTTGCTGACTGCGACCTGCCGGACAGGTAGGCACTGAACCATCCTGTAGCAGACAGGGGTAGACCAGCAGCTGTAAGGCTGTGAAGGAGGAGGGGGTGAGAAACCGTGTCAAAGGCTTTGGCCAGGTCTACAAAGATAGCTGAGGTAATATGCCCTTTGTCAAAGCCTGAGGAGATAGTATCTGTTAATCTTAGGAGTGAGGTGGTGGTAGAGTGGGATTTCCTGAAGCCAGACTGGAAGAGGTGAAAAAAGCGGAGTCAGAGAGAAACAGAGAGATTTGTTTGAGTACTAGTTGTTCCTGTAGTTTAGCTAAGGTTGGCAGAAGGGAGATAGGATGATAATTACTAGGGGAGGAGGGGTCGACACCCTTCGGGAATGGGAGGACAACAGCATGTTTCCAGACAGAGGGCACAGTGGCACTCATAAAGGAGAGGTTTAATAACAGGGAGAGTGGAAAGGCGATGGCAGGAGCAGAGATGTGAAGGAGCCTGGGGTCAAGGCCATCAGGCGAGGAGCCTTTCGTAAGGGTTGAGGGGGTTGAGGGCCAGGACAGCCTGAAGTGTAGAAGCAGGGGTGACAGGGAGAAGGAGAACAGGGAGGTGTAAGGGATTCGGCAGAGGGGACGGGGCAGAGGAGCAGAGGGGAGGGTTGGGAGGGGGCATGAGGCGCAAGGAGTAGGAGGAGGGAGGAGGACAGTGCAAGGGGTGCAAGAGGAGGCCAGTGGGTCAGGGGAAGTACTAGGGAGGGTACATAGTAGAGAAGAGGCACAGGTGGCGAAGTGGGAGTTGAAGCAATCAGCAATATCGATAGGTTCAGAGAGAACAGAATGATTGGACCTGAGGGAAGGGGGGTTGGGGGGTGGAGGAAGAAAAGAAGAGGGAGTGAACAACCTTCCAGAATTTAGATGGGCTGTTTGTATTGGTTTGGAAGTTGGATTTGAAGTGCTCTGCTTTAGCAAGGCAGATTGCTTTGGTGCAACCATTCCGCAATTCCCGGTATCGTTGGTGATCTCTGGGGCAGTTGGAGGCTTTGGCTTTGTGCCAAGCCAGGTCACGAGCACATTGGCAGGCTAGGAGCTCAGGGGTGACCCAGGGGAGGTGACCGCTATGAACCCTGGTTTTGAGGGGCAGGGCATGGGAGTTCCAAACCTGCAGGAACTTAGAGGCGAAGTAAGCCAGGGCATTGTCCACAGAATCTGCTGTGGTAAGGGGGGACCAGTCAGTTTGCGTAATGTCATGAAGCAAGGATTGCAGGTCGAGAGATGTGAAGGGACAAGTGAGAATAATTTATATACCGTGACCCGGAAGTGTGTTCTGGGTCACGTGACCCCATCTGTTCCCCACACACAAAACAGCCCCTAAAAGCATTTAAAATATGAGGTTTTGGCCCTTAAGATAGCCTCTGGTCCCTCAGCAAAGGTTTCTATTCAGCACCTGCATTCAGTTCCCCAGATTAGTCAGGGATGTAGTCTCACTAGCAGCAATGAAGACTACAGTCCCCAGATACTACCTGTCTCCTAGCACGCATTGCTAAGAGACACCAGTACACTATTGCACAGTTTAGGAGACTTTTTTTGTACTAAGCGTTTTACAGAAAGCGGGCTTTATACCCCTTAGATTCTATCTGTTCCTGCTGCCTCTCCTGCCTTGAAGTCATAATTCTCTGTTGTGGTAAACCTGTTGCCATGGAAATGATTCTGATGTCAAACGCAGAGGAGTGTGAGGAACAGCAGCAGGAACAGATAAAGTCTGAATGTCTGATGGCCGATTTTTATGCAAAATGACTTCAGTAACAAAAACAAAAGTCCAGAAATTCAAACTTTGGGGTAATCTTGTGTAACTGGTTTCTTTTGATGCCAACTGTGATTTTTGTTTGTGTTGGAAATCTGAAAATCACTTTAACTTGGTATTCCAGGGGGCAGAACGAGTGGCCCAGCCTTTGTTGCCATTCTGCTCATCTGATAGGTGTGTTTTTTGGGTCCCTCTAATTCTGAAAGTCCATGAAAAGATCTTTCAAACAAGGTATTGAGCTTTCCTGTGGGTGTAGGGAGTCGGCAGGTATATGTCAATAATCTGTACATTAAATCAAGCCAACACCCATCTCGTGGACTCAGGAGACGGAAGGTAATATTGCTGAGGGGCAAACTAAGTAACAACATCCTGCTTGCTCCTCCGTGACATCACCCAGACCTCAGGCTCCACACCCTTTCTCCTTCTGATCAAGACTCCAGGACTGGTTTTAGACCTAATGGCGCCCTAAGCAGAAATAGTTGTGGTGCCCCTTCACTGTTTCCAGCAACCCCCCCTTCTGCACTAGCCCACATCCAAAAACTAATAATGCTGTGAATACAAGGGTGACAACAACAATTTTGGATTTTATGGTGATACTTTTTGCACGTCAGGCTGGTCACTACTTACATGTTCTACTTCAGTGCACCCCTGCTATGCTGGCACCCCTAAAGCCTACTTGGTTTGCTTGTAACTAACACTGCCTCTGCTAGAGTCCATCCTTGGGGTGGGGCAAGGAGCTGAAAGCCAGCCCAGGAGGGAGCTCATCCTCTGATTAGAGATCTGGGGCGATATCAATGTGGTCACACCCAAGAGTTCAGACAGGGCTGGAAGTAGCAAACTAGAGTTTGTAGTGAGCCCTCCAGAGGTCAGCAAAGGCAGCTCAGGCCAGCCTGCCAGCACATTGGTAATACTACCGCTTGTGACACTGATGACCCAGGTTTGGGAATGAGCCAAGGCCATCGAAGGGCCGGATGGGGGAGGTAAGAGGATTGCACATCCCATCCGGGGAGGGAAGACTTACTGTTCCGCTGCTCTACCACCACCTGGGCAACCACAGGTGGTGATGCAGGAAAAGACATCAGTGAGGGAGCCTGGAGTGAGCATCATGTCATCTGCATACGTCAGCATGCTGGAACCTAGTGACAAGACACACTTCTGGGGAGAGGGTGGGACTACAAGGGACAAAAGCTCGGGACTAGCTAAGGGCAGATGAAGCCCTAGCCCACCGCTCTCATGTTCAATGCCAGACCCACACTACCAACAACCAGGGAGATCTTCCAAGCCTTCAGCTTTGCTATGGGTTGCCAGATAGACAGCAGGGCACCAAAATGTGGCCGAAGGCAGTCCCGGCCCCGAGAGGGCAAGATAGGGGTTCAGCACAGCAGTGTGCCACGGGTGGGCCTCCGGGGCCTGGCCAAGTGAGTGGTTGGGTCTTGGTGAATGGGATTGGGATTGGCAGGGGTGGAAGGAGGACCCTACCAGCACCCTGAGGGGAAAATATGTTAACAAACCCCCTCCCCCCCAAAAAAAAAACAAGGGCAGCTCAGATTTAGTGGAAGGAAGCAACTGAATATGACCACTGGCTTTGAGGGAGCTCACAGCTACTGCAGACTCATTCCTAATCGAGTTATGCAAAAAATCATTTTACCCCTGCAGAAATGGGCAGAATCTTTGCAGTTGCAGACATTATGTTGATTCCACCTAGGAAAAGTTCTGCAGAGTTCACTCTGTGGAAATTTATATTCACTAGCAGAATTCACATTTTTACAATTTTTAACAATCAGTTTAGTAAATTAGTCAATTTATTTCTACAGTTCTATTAATACTGCATGAAGTTTCAGAAAGATAAAGTTTAGAATTCTGGCAAATACCCCCAAAATGCTGACAGATGCAACAGGTAATGTAACCCCTAGGTGGCGTTATCCCAAGGGCTATGACCCCTGCCTGCTTGGCTAGTAGCAGGTTAAGGGGCCTGAGTTCTGAAACGGGTGCCTCCACCCAGAGGTCAGGGTTGGTAGTGGTCAAGCTAACCTGGGCACAGTCCTCCGGGACACTGTAACCCCCCTCTTTCCTTACTAGTGGCCAGAACAATACACAATAATCACTTTCACAATACCCCTGATACACCACACAAGTACCCACACTGTTTGCACTTACCACCAGGGCTTTCCTCTGGCATGGCCCTGGGGACCCCCTGTAAAACAAGGTTATATACAGCAAATAACAGCAGTACAGTACTCTTGCACAAACTGGAACCACAGTCAGGGTAAATGCAAAAAAAGAGTTAGATCTGATTTATTTAAGGGACTTGAACAAGGGAGGGGTGTAATCAGGTTAATTTGCTTAAAGGCTCTATCTGTCAAACAGTTATGCACACACTTCAGGGCCCATGAACAGTCACACACTCTGGGTACCCAGATGTAGAATGGTGGGCTAGCCAGGAACGCTGCAGCTGGTTGGGGCCCTGTGATGGAAGAAAACAACATGCACAACACACACTATTTGTAATCTGGAGCCGGAGGGCTCAGTTCGTGAAAAGAAAACAACAAGACAATCAGATGACACACTTTTAGATTAGGCTGTTGTTGCAGGGAGCTACCCTGATGATTACTCACGATACCCAAGACTGGACACAGGCTGGACAAAAATCAAGACAGTAGGTGGTTAATCTGGAGTGCCAGGAGAAGCAGGGCCCACACGAATCACTGAGACGTCATTCCTGTTCAAGCATGGAGCAGGGGGCTGATCCCCAGGCAGGTCTCTCGCTGATGGCTTTCTCTGTGCAGTGGGTAGTCTGGCTGGGCCAGTGTGGCAAGGCCTAGGCCAAATGGAGACAAATTCGGATACAGTCCCTTTTGGGCTGGATACAGCTTCCAGCAAGCAGAACACAGTTCACACAGTGGGGGACCAAATCACGACCCACTTTCAATACACAGCACATTTACATGTAAGGAACTTGTACTGTACCAGGCAAACCGCTCTCCAGTCACGATTGCAAAGTCTCTGCACAAACCGGGGATTCAAAAGCAGCTGAAAATCCTGACAGGCCGATCGCATTCAGCAAAATCTTTGGTCTTCTTCAGGTATGAACCTGGTGAAAAATCAGTGGCTTACTTCGTTCTCACAAACTTGGATTTAGTCCAAAATAATTCTCTTCTCTCCCTCTTAGGGGCAGCAGGTAGACATGCAGTCCAAAACTCAGCCCTTTCACAGTTCTCCCATGCAAAACTACACAGAGCTACTGACAAATCACTTGAGTTGTTCTCATTTCACTTACCAGCTCAGAACTGACTGAAACAGCAGGCAGCTTGGGGATTTTCCTCAGATCCAAAAGATGCGGTTGGCTGATCTGTCTGTCAGTCACAAGAAAGGCTCCCCCTTCAGGTGCAAAAAGGCACCAAAAGCCCAAAACTACAATTCCTACAGATTTTGTCTCCGGACATCTCCTGTAGGCGGCTCCATTTTAAGTCCCACCAGACTGATTGGTCCATTTCAGCAGTTCCAGGCCAAAATGGTGGGGCTAAACAAAACAGTCCTTGTTGCAAAGAAGGCAGGTTAGACAAACTACATTATTATTGCTACTCTAATGAATGATCAGCAAACAGTTACATCTATTAACAGGGCTCCCTCTCAGATTACTTATAACTGCAATCCAGGCAGCCCTTAAAAAGACAGTGCACAGAGGTTATACCGGCACTCTCTGGCAATCACATTTAAACTGCTAAAACGCAGGACACCAGCCTGGTAGTGAGCATTTAATCAAGCTCAAGGAAGACTTTTCAGGAACCCCCATTTGTAGGGGGGTTACAGTAATTTCTGCAGAATTTAACAAAATTCCATGGAAATTTTATAGTCTGCCATGGAAATTCACGTAAGCGAATTTCTGCAGTTTTGCCTAACTTTATTCCCTAACAGTACTTACTGCAAAAATGGTGCAGGAGCTGGGGCAATCAAGTTGGAGCAATTGCAGAGCAGATTTCAAGGTGTGAACCAGTGGCGGAACTTGGTTTGGGGGCCGGGGGAGAGGCATGACAGTCAACCAGGAGCACCAAGATACTGGAAAATGTTAAGTTATACATCAGCAGTAAAAGCATTGTATGCATGACTTGTTCTACTGTGGAATGTTCTCTGCTGTTGTACATGTGCTCTGTGATATAGAAATGTCTGTAAACAGTCCCTGCTGTCTCTTCCAGGTCACCCCTGAAAACAGGCTTGGTTCCCAATAAACCAGTCACAAAAAAACAAATAAATAAATAAATCGGCAAATAAAGATGGTAGCAACTAGTGCCATTTGAAAATGTCATATGGTTCACTGCACGCTCAGTATTTTTTTATATATATATATTATGGGTAATAAAGTAAACATGTCATTACTTTCTGGAAACCTGGAAGTACTGCATTCCACATGCATGATCCCATCATGCACATGAGATGTGTATTATGAGGGTGCTGGCAGGATTTTACATGGGTTCACAGGAGTAGTGGTTCTGTTTCTCCTCTCCCTCCCTCACCCCAGCATAAAAACTGAGTCCTGAGTTCAAGTAGACGTGCACCTGTCAATGGCAGGTCAGGAGCTAAAACAAAACTGGGAGGCAGTATAGCGCAGTGGTTTAAAGCTCTGAGCTGCAAATCTGGAGACCTGGATTTGAATCCCACAGCCCCCACTTGCATACTGTGTGACCCTGAGCAAGTCACTTAACTTCCCTGTGCTCCCAGGTTGCACCTGTAAACAAGCTTTCAGCTTAGTGTGTCTCACCTGGTTAAACAATTGGGGGAAAAAAAAATGTGAGAGACTATTAAGAGCAAGTCCAGAGCCACATGGAGTTTGAAGTACTGTATATGCCACATCACTAGGTATGTGGCTGGAACTTGTTTTCATTTCAAACTGAAGGCAGCCTCGCCTGTCTGAGCAAACAAGCACATCATACTGCACCTACAGATGCACTCAAGACTCCCTTACCTACCTGCTGTTGTGTCTTCACTCACACATATGGGCAGTTTGCTTTGCCACACACATCTACTGCCCAAATGTGTGCTCCCTTCTGGTGTTATACTTTAATGTACTGTAATGTAATACACAGTATTTGTAGAGTTGTTTGACCTTGCAAAGTTACTTACATCTTATGAACTCTAATGTATTCCATTGTCCCAGATGCCATATGTACTGTGAAACCTATGACTGTTGTGTGTAATTAATTCCAGATCGCTCCTGAGAAAGGGACTTCCAGTCTCAGCGAGCCTACCCAGTTAATAAAATCCAAATAAATAAAGATGGCACCGCACAGATTTAATAACTTAAATCATATCGGAGTGATGATGTTGGCAATTGGCACATGTCTTGGTGGAGAGGCACCAGTTTCATGGCTAGGGGCACAAGGAGAGGGGGCGACATCTCCCCCTGTAGCTCTGCGTGTGGTGTGGATTAAACTTTTTTATGTAGAAAAAAAATCACATATATTGGCAGGTTTCCCCAGCCATACCCGGCCATGCTCAATAAAGATTCCTTCTAAGAACATTAATATATCCCTTCACTGTGTATTTCTCTTGCCAAAGTAGTGCCTAGCAGCACGTAAAAGTCCAAGCAGGGCAACAGCACAGCTGCTCAGAGCTGGACTTGAAACCCTTCCTTCATCACGTCCATAGCTCTTGCAGACAGGGGGAACCCATTTCTCTAAAGCTGGCTCCTTTCTCAACTTCCTGCCCACTAGCAGCACTGAAAGATGGCAGAGGAGAGCATTGCAACCATCCCAGTCTAGGGCGACATCACGTCAGAGCCCAGGTCAGTTGACTGATCAAACAGCTGATTGCCTCTGTGCCAAGAGCTGGCCCAGAGCTGACCTTTATTGTGGCAACTTTGAAAAATCAAACACAAACAAGCCAGCTACTCTGTACTTTCATTTCATGAGACACTGCCCTTTGACAGAAAAAAAAAAGGCGGACGTGTGTGATTTCAAAGATAATCTGATATCTTGAAATGCTGTGCTAGCTTCAGATAAGGCTACTTCAGCAAGCCCTGAAACTTGGATGACTGCTTAGTTCAGCAATCATTGCTATGGAACTCTGAAATCCCTTGAAATATATACAGTATATAGTGAGAGAGAGAGAGGAATAAATGCTAGGCAATATGTGGTAGTAATCACCTCATGACCTCCCCTCAATGGTTTATTTCATGAGTATCTCACTACAGTTGTCTGTTTATTTTTTATAACACATTTGGATAGTTGTTAGTTTTAATCACAAGGGTGCCTGTTTCCCCGGACTTATAACCCTCAAAAGATCCTATTGCTCTCTGAGCCACTGCTGTCCAGGGCTTGGTCACTTCTGATAATTGGCCCCCTCCCTCTCCCCTTCTCTTCTCCACCTCCATCGTTTCCACACACCCCCCAACCCCAGACACGACTTTGCAATCTAACTCAAACCCTTCTCAACGACTGAGCCACCCGATCTCTATCTCCTCTTCCTCTGTGGCTGTCCCTCAACATATGCCTTCTTGCCTCTATCACCTACCTTCTACCCCCCACCCTTCTCCTGCTGCCAACATTAACCACCTTGAATACCTCCCCTCCTAAAACTTCCGGCTAGTATAGCCATGTGTTCTTGATCCTTACATTGGATCACCTTGTAATACTATACACTTCATAATACTATATACCTCATCTTTGTTCATGTTGAAATTTTACTGTATCATCTGACCTTTATATATCTTACTGTCAATGTTTTATGCTATACTTGCTGTATATACTATATTTTGTTGTATTCTGTTGTTCACTATTCCTACTGACAAATCCAGGTCCACCTCGAAAATGAGCATTGATAAATAAAGATTTTGATTGATTGATTGTGTATACAGGGAAAAGGCAGCAAATAATTTCTATGGGAAAATGTCCCAGCCAAGTATTTTCTATATGTTATCTGTACTAGTGAGTGGTAAGCCCCATATGAATGCATGCGTGCTGGAGTCTGGCATTAGTTATGAAGGTCTTACCTCTCGTGTGGTAATAAATGCATTATTCCACTGCAGCCCATTATTTATTTTACATATACAATATTGTTAATGTTTTCATCACTGTTTTACCTTGTTTTAGCTTAATGCTGTCTCTTTTTCCAAATAACCCTCTTTTTTCCCCACAAAAAAAAACAGTGTCTTTCCCTCTAAGAGATCCAGAAGCAAATGATTCGATACCTTTTAATGGACCAACATAGACATAACAACAAGAACAAAGTGCTCTAGCTTTCGGACCAACCAGTCGTTCTTCAGAAGCCTTCAGAAGAAGGAGGACTGGTTGGTCTGAAAGCTAGAGCACTTCGTTCTTGTTGTTACATCTATGTTGGTCCATTAAAAGGTATCAAATCATTTGCTTCTGGATCTGTTCGGGCAAGGACCAATACAGCAAATACTAAATCTAGATTTCCCTCTGAGGGAATTCTACCTGCTACCTGTCTTAAGGTTCAGAAAAGGTCCTATAAGAATTCCAATGATTCTGATCTGGCTGAGAATGTTGTCTTGGAGCTACTGACCCTACCTCCTGCATCAAGGAGTGTCAATGTTTACTTCAAATTGATTAGATGCTCTGTAATGAATGATACAGAATCATTTCTGCAACTACTGTTTCCTATCATAACCATCTCTGTTATAGGGAGAAGAAATTGTGTATGTCCAAAACTGTTACTTGTAGGGCATCTTTAAATACTTCACACTTTTGATGGTTTTGTACCTATTATTGTAAAATACTGTATAATACCATATAGCATTCATGTAATCCTATAATTACCTAATTGCTGCTTATGTATGCATATTTGACTGCTGCATATTGTGTTTTTCCCTATTATAATCCCTCCCACCCTCCCCCAGGTTGCACCTGTAAAGTAGAGTCCTGTTGTATCTCTGTATGTTTACCTGGAAAACAATCTCATTAAATAATAAAAAAAAATAGGAGTCTACTGTCAGCGAAGCTCGATGGTCAGGTTGACACAAAAGGACTGTTTGACCCACCTGGTCTGCCCAGATGTTCCCTGCCTATTCTGGTTTCCATCTCCCATCCCACCTCCCTGAATGTTATCTAATATACCCCTATGTCTATCTCATGCATGCTTGAAGCCACCCCCCCACACACACACACACTGTTCTAGAGCTCCACCACTTCTGCTGGCAGTGTATTCCAGGAGGCTACCACTCTTTCAGTGAAGAACTATTTCCTCACATCACTCTTGAATCCCCCCAAACCAGTTTCATCATTACATGCTCCCTGGTCCTGGAGCTTATTCTCATTTGAAAGAGACTCCCCAACTGAACCCTGTTCCCACTTTAAGGTACTTGCCAGTGTTTATCATGTCATATCTCCCTCTCTCCTTTCTTCCAGAGTGTACATGTTGAGATCCATCAGCTTCTCCTCATAGGGCTTCTCCTTTAAACTATGCACATGACATCATGACAACAAACATCAAACATGACATCAGTGACTCCAAGGTGTGCACCAATACAAGACACCAATGGCTTCAAGGTGTGCGCTGGCATGACACATCACTGGCTCCAAGGTGTGCAGGGCACAGTACATCAGTGGCTCTAAGATGTGCACTGGCACAAGACATTCGTGGTTCCAGGGTGAGCAGTGGCACAAGACATTAGTGACTCCAAGGTGTGCAGGGGCACAGGACACCAGTGGTTCTAAGGTGTGCACTGGCACAGGACATCTGTGGCTCCAAGGTGTGCAGGGGCACAGGATACCAGTGGCTTCAAGGTGTGCACTGGCACAAGACATCAGTGGTTCCAAGGTGTGCACTGGCACAATACATCAGCCACTCTGAGGTGTGCACTGGCACAAGATATCAGCCGTTCTGAGGTGTGCACTGGCTGGCACAAGATATCAGTGGCTTCAAGGTGTGCACTGGCACAAGACATCAGTGGTTTCATGGTGTGCACTGGCACAGGACATCAGTGGCTTCAAGGTGTGCACTGGCACAAGACATCAGTGGCTTCAAGGTGTGAACTGTAACAAGACATCTGTGGTTCCAAGGTGTGCACTGGCACAAGACATCAGCCACAACAAGGTGTGCACTGGCACAAGATATCAGTGACTCCAAGATGTGCACTGGCACAAGACATCAGTGGCTTCAAGGTGTGTAGGGGCACAGGACATCAGTGGTTCCAAGGTGTGCACTGGCACATGACATCAGCAGCTCAAGGTGTGCACTGGCACAAGACATCAGCAGCTCAAGGTGTGCACTGGCACAAGACATCAGCTGCTCAAGGTGTGCACTGGCACAAGACATCAGTGGTTCCAAGGTGTGCACTGGCACAAGGCATCAGCCGCTCCAAGGTCTGCACTGGCACAAGACATCAGTGGTTCCAAGGTATGCACTGGCACAAGACATCAGTGGTTCCAAGGTGCACACTGGCACAAGACATCAGTGGCTCCAAGGTGTGCACTGGCACAAGACATAAGTCACTCCAAGGTCTGCACTGGCACAAGACATCAGTTACTCTAAGGTGTGCACTGGCACAAGACATCAGTGGTTCTGAGGTGTGCACTGGCACAGGATATCAGTGGCTCTAAGGTGTGCAGGGGCACAGGACACCAGTGGTTCCAAGGCATGCATTGGCATATCAGTGGTTCCAAGGAGTGCACATGCACATGACATCGGCAGTTCAAGATGTCACTGGCACATGACATCAGTGATTCCAAGATGAGCACAGGCGCGTGACATCAGAGGTTCAAGGTATCACTGCCACATGACTTTAATGGTTCCAAGATGAGCACAGGTACATGACATTGGCAGTTCCATGATGGGCATGTGACATCAAGGGTTCCAAGGTGTGCAATGGCATATTACATTAGTGGTTCCAAGGTGAGCATGGGAACATGACATCCAAGGCGATGAACATGTCTGAGACATGCTTGCACGCCACACATGGGGGATCTATAGGATGTTGTGTTCTGCATAGCTTGATTCCATCCCCTAGGTAACATGGAGGGGGGCAGCCTTCTAGACACTCAGCCTCCTTTGGGCTTCAGCTCAAACACTGTGCCCACAACACAGGCACAGGTCTCCCACGTGGAAAGCAGACGACCTCCACTAGGTTGTCAGGCCGACTCTGAAAACATATTTTATTTCTCACCTCCCCGCATAAATTAAGAAATTCTATTTATCTGTGTTTTACATGGCTGTAGTTCTGTTGTGGGGCGACAGTGAGATTATTGCACACAAGAACACACCTTGAGAGGTCTTGCAGTGCCTTCGTAATCCTGAGACGGAATTGCAGCCTTGCAGCACAGGACCTGCACTCTATGGCTTTCTTCTCTATTTATTTCAGAACTTCTAGCTGGAAGGTATATTGGGCCAAAGCTCATTTCCAGGTGTGACCTTGGAGTTAATTTAGGCACAGGGAGGGTAAGTGACTTGCTCATTGTCACACAGTAAGCAAGTGGCAGTTGTGGGATTCAAACCTGGGTCTGCTGGGTGGCTCTAGGTTCACATTCCACACCAAACACTTGGGCTGCCACCCAAATACTGATGCTGCAATGTTGTGCTAGTGGGTTGCTACACTGATGGAGGTACTGTCCTTCAGACAAGACATTAAACAGAGGTCTCCTCTGCCCATCTCTGGTGGCAGCCTAGGTAGATATCAAAGATCCTCTAGCTCTTTTCGAAAGACATGGGAAGATTTATTTTTTGTTAAAAATCAATTAGCTTTGAAATACAAGTGGTCAGACAGAAAAAAAGAAACATATATGCAAATAAACCCCCAATCATGCGTAGACATTCATATCGGGGCCTATTCACAATGGTGCGGATGGGCTACGCGCCATGTAACCCAGAAGCATAGCCCACCTGCATCTGTGTGCACCCACAGCAGCATTCCCGATGCAGTTGTGCCTTCCCCGCACCAGACAGCCGAGAGTGGAGCTCCACACATGGGCGGGCCAGGGTCTCCATTGGGGGGGGGGCGTTCCGGCACTCCGCACCATGCACAAACATGCAGAGTGCCTTACACGGGGTGCTGGCAGCTACACATCTGGAGGGCAGCCGTAATGGCTACATGCCCACTCCAGTCACCGCCACTGGACCCACTGATGCTGGCAGGGGGTCAAACACCCGCAGGAAGGTGCCCATGTGATTGGGGGACAGAGATCAGGCTTGGGATGGGTGACCAGTACATGCCCCCCTGCTGCTCTGCTAGCTCTTTATGTGCCCCCAGCAAGATGGCACCATACTGGCACAAGAGATTCACTGTGGACTGCCACCCAGGCCCGCAACCCCGCCCCGTGCACCTCCACGCTTGAGGGGTGAGGCCACAGAAAGGAGCCAGGTGGAGACTGCTGTGTTGCGAATGCAGTCCCTGCGTGGATCTCCCATGGGTGCAGAGCTGCGCACCTTGTGAGCCTGCTCCGTGCTCCGCAATGTATAGGCCCCATTGTGAATTACATCTTATGCAGTTGTAAATTAAAGCAGGCCAAATCCTCCTGCCCACACAACATCAAGTTAGAATGCAGAGAGGACATCTTTTCTAGTCTTGAGGCAAACAAACACTGCTCCATGGGGCACTAAATCTGTGTAAGTAGGGACATCATCACCAGTATACTGGCCGACATTCTCTGTCTCAGGAATAGAGGTTTTAATGGAATATGGCTGTGTGCGAGATTAGTACCCTTAAACTCCTCTGCATGTACAGTATACCACATACAGTCATCATACTGGCATTATAAATCATGACATCATTTTCAGCCATTCGGAATTGTTTATTCCAAAACATTCCAGACACTCTTATAACCATATATACAATAGTGAATGGCGAAATGTGCAGAACAGAACTTTATTGCCATCAAGGGATTCTAGTGACATAAACCATGACGGCAAAAGAAGTGGTCTGATGTCTTCAGAATCCCGACATGGAATCAGTTCTGTTGTGCAATGTGTCCCCAGCCACTATTTTTATAGTGTATGAGGGAACATATTTTAATCAAAATAAATGTTAAACATTATCTAATTAACATTTAGTTTTGTAACCTGGACAGTGAGTGAAAAAATTAAAGTTTTCAACTTATCAAACCGTAGCATATTCTAACTGCCAGGAATAAAACACATAGGCAAAAATATGTTTAACTGCTAGCTTTTAGAATCTGTGGAACACTCATGTTCTTTCGTTTGTGGAATGTTGTGGAATGGTGATGTTCTGTCAGTTGTCTACTGTATGATTCTGATTGGCTAAAATGCCCATACATAACAGCAGATCACTCCCATACACAACAGAAAACTGGCAACTATAAATTATGCACAACAGCAATGTGCTGAAACAGAATTATATTACAGTGTATGGTGGAATGTTGAAAGCCATGCCTAGAATAGGGTTGTTTTGCTGCAGTAGTGATGTCGCTACAACAGCACAACAACTTACAATGCCACTGCACAGGTGCTTTCCTCCAGTCGGTTGAGCTGGAAGCTACTTGAACATACAGAAACAGCTGCAGTCACTAGCCGCAGGTTGAATCAATAATTTGAGCCCACCAACCATTAAGTGCCTCCACCCAAAACAGTCAGTTCAATGAAAGGAAGCCCAGTGTCTAAAATGGGCATGCATGCCCATACACTATAAAAGATAATGTATGGGCATCCATACACAGACAAGTCTGTGTCTTCATCTCATGTTTTCTACGGCAACCAGGGAACTTCAAGCTTCGCAGAAGTTCCATGGGATCTTTAATGTCCATCTGAATAATCACCAGAAAAAAAGGCAGACAAGACCTCTGCTTTTTTGTTTTGTTTTTTCTCTATATAGTGTTTATGAGTCCAACCCCAGTGCAATACTAAAACCCATGACCTTCTGCCACAGAGGGGGATGCGCTATCAGCTGAGCCAGGCTTACACCGTTGCTTCACATTACAGTTTAAAGGGGCAGTACAAGCTTTTGAATGCTCCTACAGTCAGCTGGAACTCCCTTTCATTGTTTTAAAACTTCTTTTTGTAACCCTGGTGCCATTATGCCAAGAGCTACTACCCCTGCTTGCTTCCCTGCTTGCAGGTTGAGGGGCCTGGGTCCGGAAATGCGGGGTACTACAGTATGCCTACCAACAGTAGAACTACAATCATGGTGTCTCCAAAGATAGTGTTTAAGTGGATTCCTAACAGAGTTGGTACAACCCTCTGGGAAGCTATAACCACCCACAATCTCACCTAGTGACCTTTTAGGTTTAACAAAACAGTTGCAATGCTTAACAATAAGAACACAAAGCAGTTTTACCATTAATGATATGCTCATGCAACCTCCACTTACCAGCAGGGTTCGGACTCTTGGTATTCACCCTGCAAGCCCCTGCAAAACGGTATCCCCTGATAACGGCACTCACTATTAAGCTCTCACAAAAAGGGCAACTCAATAGTGACGCCTGTACACAGGGCTACTGGGTGGGGGCCGGGTGACTGCGGGTATAACGCCATCCTGTCGCTATATGCACATACGCACGTGGGGGGAAGCGAGCATGCCGTGCGATGGGTGGAAGGGGAGGGAGGGTTTTGTGAGGGGTAGTGTGGGCAGTTGGTTGCCGACCTGGCTCTTTGGCTTGGTGGGTGGGTAGCAGGTTAGGGCTGTGAGGGTGCTGGGTTCGGTTCCGGGTGCATGTTCGTTTTGTTGTGCACCCAGCTTAAAATATTTTGTTCGGGTTTTGCTCCCCCCCCCCCCGACATGCACCCTGAGTAGAGAATCCTTTAGTAGGGTGTGGGGGGTGCAATCCCCCTGCATAAACAAAAAAAAGCAAGTCCTCGGCGCCCTTTTGCCATGCGCCAGGAATGTACATCAGCGAAATTGATTTTCGCCAATGTACATTTGCCCTAATGGCGATGGCCTTTCTGTGATCGCCGTTATCACATAGACCCCTGCAAAAGACAATTTCAATAACATACACATGCACATTCAGAATTCTTTGCACTTTAGATCAAGTAATAATATGCTCACAAACCAGGTTAACGGTAAAACAGCAAATTAGGTTTATTTAGGGGGACGTGAACAAGGGAGGGGTGAGAATTCAGGCAAATTATTATTTTACTGTAATTAAGACAGGCTTGGTTGCTCTTTAGTTACTTTTAGTCACTGAAATTGCTCCGTCTTTGTAACTACTGGGTACCCAGGGTGGAAAACAGGCATGCCTGAGGCAGTGCCGCGGGTTGGCTGGCGTTGCAGCTGATATTGGGGACCTTGATGGAGAGAAGGGTGACTAAATGAGAACAACACATTTAGAAACCATAAACAATTTGTATCCGTGGCCAGCTGGCCTAGTTTATAGAAACACTTGAACACTAGCGGAACACAATCAGATGGTACCATTTATGATTAAAACGTTTGTTGCAGGGAGCTACCCTGGTCTTACTCACTGCATCCAATTTGACAGATGACAAGGCTGGAGAAATGAAGATCTGCTGTTTGCTTGAGCTGTTGATGGGGACCGGGGCTGACATGACTCACCTCCACTTCATGGCCTTTCCCTGTAGGTGGCCACAACCTGCATTTGATTGCTGTGCAGGGCCTGACTCCCCAAGTCTGGTCTCTCCCCAAAATGCTAATGATGGCACAGGAACAGTCTGGCTGGGCCATTGAAGGCACAGGCCCGGCCTCCTTTTTGACAAGCAGGAGTCCCTGGGTCACAGTCTCTTCAGGTGCCGTAGGCCTCAGCACATTAAGCTGAAGAAACATTAAACTTTTTCTTTTCTTCGGTTTATGGCCAGTTGCAATCTCAGCCAACTTGCTGAGCAACCCCTCGGTCTGCAGAGCCAGTTTTTGAAGATCGATCCCTTTTAGGATCGAAACTGAACACAGGAAGCAATTTTCTGCAAATCTCCACAGAGCCTAGAAGCTCCTTACTTCTCAGAGTCTCGCGCTGACGTGAACACAGTTCAAAAGTAGCTCCACAAGAAGATTGTTTTTCAGCATTTTGGTTGGCTAAGGGAGCTGTCAATCACAGTTAGAGTGCTCCTAGTGGTCTATTTATGCACCAACAAGACAGTTTACAGTTTCACCCATAATCCATTGTAATTAGGACCCTACGAGGACCTGATTGGTCCAAACCAGGAAGCCCTGGACCAAAATGGAGGCTCCCATTGAAGAGAACTGATACTGTCTGTACTGGCAGTCCAAACATGTATTCTTTTTAAAAAACAGCAAAGATTTACAAATAAATATTTACAGAACTTTGAAGGGCTCCCTCTGCACTATTAAGCAACTGCAGAGTGAAGCTGATTGGGGTAATGCCTGGGTGGTTACGAGCCTTGATTTACTTGGACCCAGCCCAGTCTATTTACACTGTACACTTGGGCTGGAGCTCTTAAAGGGACAGTGCGGCGGCATGGAGGGCGTGCACACACGAAGAGCAACAGCAGCACAACACGGAACATGGATTCTACCTCCATTGCTGGATGTCTGCCAGGCAGGGGGGCATGAAAAGAGCCCAGGGAGATACGTAAGATAAGCCCCTCCAAAATGGGGGGGTTACATTTTTTTATTTCATAGGTTCCTAAAAGTATAGTACATGTTAATTTTATGCATACATTTGACAGGATGCATCAGTTCTGAGTGTGTTCTAGATTTACAATGCTTTCAATGAGTCTGTAGGCTTTCCAATATACCTTCTACATGGCCAGATTAATGGAAGTGGGGGCCCTACTCCAAGTCATATTTTGTGACCTGGGGGCCCCCTAAATGCCAACATCCCACTCTTCTACGGTGCCGGGCTGGCAAGGCAGCAATGATCAGGGTACTCAAGCAGTATGTGGTTTATAATGCTGTGTTATGCCACATGACTTGACAGGTCACATGCCCTTGATTATAAACAACACAATTCAGAATGACCAATTACTGCATAAAGAAATATTTTATCGGTACAGTATTAACATTTTGTAAATTTTCACTTTTTAGTTACCTATAACTTGTCTTGTTTTTCCCTTGTCACTACTGTATGTACTTTGTAACTATTTTTGTTATTAATAATTATGGATTAATTATTAATTATGTGTAACCCCCCTGCAAATGGGGGTTCCCAAAAGACTTCCAGGAGCTTGCTTGAATGCTCCAAGCCTGAATGGTGTTTGGCATTTAAGCCATTTATCAGTGAGTGTTTTTAGAACCTCTGGTACTGTCTCTTTAAGAGCTGTCCGCTTGCAGACATAATTAGTTTGTATGGGGGACTGTGTGCTTCTCTGAGTACCACTCGAGCTGCTGCCAATTCACTTCATTTTGCAGTCACTAGAGTGCAAAGGAACCTATCTGAAAGATGTAACTGTTTGCCAGAAATTATTTAGAGTAATAATGAAATTACAGTTTGTCTAACCTGCTTTCTTTGCAGTCAGAACTGTGTCTGCTAGTTCCCCATTCTAGTTTTGAACTGCTGAACTGGACCAATCAGTGTGGGTAAGCTAGCTCTAAAATGGTGCCTTGGACGAATCAGAACTTGGACTCATAATCTGAGCCAGCCACAAGAGGATTGTATGGGCAGTGACTCTAGGAGATGTAGTTTAGACTTCAGTGCCTTTTGGACCAACAGCAGCAGTCTATTGTGAGTGACAGCCAATCCAGTCAAGAACTGGGAGGAACTCAAAGGAAGTGCCGTTTTGTCGGTTGGAGTTTCAGTTGAGCTTTGGCAGTGAAGAAGGAAGGAGCCCTGTGCTTTTTCAGTGTGCAGTTTTAGTCAAAAACGTGTAAGGCCCAGAGTTCCGGTCTGCAGCTTCTGTAACAGCTTGTTAGGACTGAATCCGTCCTGTGAAAAGAATCAAAGGATCTCTGAAGAGTAGAAACCAGGCTCACCCTGTAGAAGACTGGAGGAATTGCTGAAAATTGCACTCGGTCTGTCAGGAACTGAATCTGCTGTGTGTTCTCCGGGTATTGTGCAGTAATTGCGATCGGGATACAGATGCAGCCTTGCCTGGTATAGTGCTTTCTTTTATATGGATGTGTGAAGAGGTTTGTGTACCTCAAGTGAGCCCTGCTGACATTGAAGGACCCTATCTTATTTGGAGGTCGTGAGTACTAATTCAGGGTCGCTCCCTGTTGAATTGCCACATTAAATCCAAATGGAATTACTGTACTGCTGACTGTTTAATTCTCCTTTTCTCTGTGTGAAAGGGCCCCTACCAGCTGCCACGGTTTGGACTAGCCACTAGGGCTTGGGTACCCAAGGACAGTAACTGATAGGGATAGGCCTGTGCACAGAGCCATAGGTAGATTATTAGAGTGATAAGCTAATTAACCTGATTTCCCCCTGTCCTTGTTATATCCCCATAAATAAATCAGAGCTGCTTGTTTCAGCAAAGTTATACTGCCTGAGGTATTTGTCTATGTTAAAGTACTGTACTGTGATTGTTGCACTGTATCTCATTTCACAGGAGGTCCCAGTGCCGGAACCAGACCTGGGGGTAAGTGTATACTGTGAAGGTAATCCTGATATATTGTGTGGGCCACTAGTGGGAAGAAAGGGGGGTTGCAGTGTCCCAGAGGCTGTGACCAAGTTAGTTTAACTACTGCAAACCCTGACCTCTGGGTGGAGGCACCGCCATTGGATCCAGGCCCTCAACCTGTTAGTGGCAAATCAGGCAGGGGTAGTAGCCCCTGGAATAGCGCCATCTAGGGGTTACATCTTGGAAGCTCACCGCTGGGATTGTGTGTCCTCTAGTGGCCATATTCTGAACCACTGTTAAGAAAAAATAGGTACCCCGACAGAAGTGGCTGTGCACCGGCTGGTGGAGTGCTGTACTGGGGAGGAGATCGACCCCCAAAATGCTATGCTTATCCTGGACATCCCCCTGGGTATCAATACGGACACTGTGCAGGGAGTACTTTCCAAGGTGGAAGGTTTACAAAACCCTGTGGTGGTGGGTCGGCATGCTAATCTGCTCACCCACACTTTCCTGGCCCTAGTAGAGTTTAAGGATCCCATAGATAGCTCCAAAGTGCCACAGACCATTACCCCAGAGGAGTCCTCACTGCTTGGAGAGTGATAACTAAGGACAGTAAGACCCGGGGAATCAGCCCCACCACTATCTGAAACTTTTGAGGAGAAATTTGCTGAATGGTTGCTGGGAGAGGAAAACTGTGGAGGACTTGAAGAAACTATTCTTGCCACCTGGGGTGTTCCTCCCCAACACCCTCTCCTGCTCCAGTGCCCGTAATGGTGGCTGAACCAATGCAGACTCCTATTTCTGCACCTGCCATTAGTCACGACTCTTACCGAAGGTTGAGGATCTTCTCTGGCACCCTCCCCACCCCCCAAGGGGAGGATGACTGGGAGACCTGGATAGACTATGTTGCCCCCAAGTGCTAGAATGGCAGTACTCGGGCCCGAAGCGAAGAGGGTTATTGAGGCCTCCGAGGTCCTGCTAACTGCCATCCATTGCTAAGCAGAGCCAGTAACCCTGAAGGACTGCACAGGCCTATCTTGAGGCCTTGGAGAGATGTGTATGGCCCAGATTCTGATGAGGACCTATGGTGGAGAGTAAGAAATGCACAACAGTACCAAGGGAGTTGTTGTCTGTGTATGTCTCTCGGCTGGAAAATTGTTGCAAGAATGCCTCAGAAGGGTAGTTTGCCAGCGATTGAACTGGACGAACCAGACTGGACAGAATCTTAAGTCTGCCCCTTCTCAGAACTGCTGTTGCTTCAATTCAGCCTGGCAAATCGACTGGAATCCCACCCTCCTATGATGAGTTAATGAGAGAAATTCGAGGAGTTGAGAAAAGGCGACTCGGGAGGGACCTGCACCAACAGCTGTGGCTACGACCCGAGTGACTGAGGTGACCCATCAAGTGAAGTTCAGGGCAGAGGTTGACAGTCAATGAGTGCTCTGACAAGGAAAAGATATGCCACAATGGGCGAACTGTTGAGAGAGATCCTGGAATTCAAAACAGTCCCTTTATGAAGGCCACGCCTGCAAGTCACGGGCCCTGACCTATATCCGACTGCATCTGCTATGGGGTGGGGGTACCCACCCATGTATCTCCTGCTGATAACAGCTCCAAACTCAATTCCTTGGCCATGGAAGTGGAGAAACTGACGAGATGTCTCCAAATGCTTATCACGCCAGACAGAGATGGCACCCAGGTTTCCAGTTAGTAATACCCCGCCTGGCTCCCAGTGTGGCGCCTCAGCCAGCTCAAACTCCAGAAAGTATGTTTTGCTATAATTGTGGGAAAGATGGGCACATGAAAAGGAATGCCAGTCCCAAAAGACACTGACAAAGTTGCATATAGGCTACAAGGAGGCTTCGGAGAACAAATCAGTGGTTAAGAGGTGCACGACATGATCCCAGTGAGGGCACCAAAAATGCTAATTCACGTCCTTTTGTGGCAAGGTCAGTTGCCCAGGCCCCCACTACCGCCTCTCCAGACTGGTCCAGAATAGTGGGTCCCTCCATGGAGACCACTGTAAAGGTGAATGGAGTGTCTACAAGAGCTGTATTAGACAGTGGCTCCCAAGTGACAATTATGTTCCAGGATTGGTATCAGAAGCATTTGTCAGACGTACCCTTACAACCATTAGAAGGACTGCATGTATGGGGGTTAAGTAGAAGGCCTACCCCTATTCCGGGTATATCCGATTTGGCTGTCTTTCCCCACCTCCGTGGCTGGAGTGGCGAACAAGTAGAGACCCTAGCCTTAGTGTGTCCCCCACTGGACTGTAAGATGGTGTCCCTTTGTTGATTGGAACAAATGCTCATATGTTCGGAAGGCTGGCGAGTTGTGTTATGAAAACAGGGTCAAAGACTAGTAGAGCTTTAAGAGTTCGGCTTTAATTAAGAAGGCCTATGAGGCACAGAGAGATGCTGAAAAACAGAACCAGAGGAACCGTCGGAATTGTATGGAAGAAGGATCCTGAGTCTCTGATCCTGGCGCAAATGCCCAGTGTACCTTACAGGAGAGGTCCTGTATCAGAAAGGATGTTAAGAATATGAGAATAATGGATGGGAAGGGTTTGATATGATAATTTAATGCACACCCGAGTTATGGGATGCTACACATAAACCCGAGGCGAAGCCCGAGGGTTTATCAAAGCATCCCATAACGAGGTGTGCATTAAATTTCAAGATGAAAACCCTCCCCATCTTTTTATTTTTATAATAACAGACCAGCAATTTTTCTCCAGCAGTTTGAGACTGTTTGGCCCCACCCACATACAGAATGTTGGCCAATGAGGCAGCAGCATAGTTTGACTGGCATGGCTCATGAATGTCATAACAACCAGCTGGTTGTTATGGAAAATATCAACCTGGTCAGTACATTGAGAGAAATTGCTGACCAGTTATTATAAAATATTAATGTTGGATGCACCAGGCGATGGAAAATTGCCAGAGGGACTGCTGGTCAAGCCTAGTATTTTGCCCGCTAGAGCCCATGCTTATGCCAGAAGGGTAATGGTCCAAGTTCATAATGTGTCTGAAAGAGACATTCGAGTAAACAGAGGTTGCATCCTGGCTAATGTGCATTGTGCAGACACTGCAGTGCTACCCAGCAGCAAGAGTTCAAGGAAGAATGACAGAGTAACGCTCTGACTTGTTTGATTTGACTCCGCTGCCAGCTGAATGGAAAGTGAGGATCAGTGAGAAGCTTGCCCAGAGAGACCAGGTGTTTTCTTTAAAGGAATGGGATGTAGGATGCGTGCAGGAGCTGAGCACAATATCCGGCTGCATGACGAAGACCATTTCAGAGAGGTCTCACGCCTGGCACCTGCTGACATAGATGATGTGAGACGGCATCTGCAAGAGATGTTAGCTGCTGGTGTAATACAAGAATCCAGAAGCCCTTATGCTTCCCCATTGTGTAGTGAGGAAAAGAATGGAACAGTAAGGATGTGTGTGGATTATCGCACCTTAAACCGTGGACTATCCCTGATCAGTACACAATGCCCGCATTCAGGATGCTTTGGACTGCCTAAGCGGAGCAAGTGGTTCTCTGTGCTGGATCTCCATGTGGGTACACCAGATCCCGATGGCCCCAGAGGACCGTGAGAAGACGGTCTTTATCTGTCCGCTTGGCTTCTATGAATTCATGAGGATGCCTCAAAGAGTTCAGGTGCCCCAGCCACTTTTCAACGATTGATGGAGCGTGCAGTGGGGACATGAACTTACTAGAGTGCCTGGTATACCTAGATGATGTTATTGTGTTTGGCAGCTCACTGGAGGAACATGAGAGCAGATTATTTAAGGTATTGGACCGACTGGAGGACTTTGGCCTTAAACTGTCCATTGATAAGTGTCAATTCTTTCAAACATCAGTAAAGTATGTGGGACATAGTATCCACCGAGGAATAGAGACCGACCCAAGTAAAGTTGAGGCCTTGACCACCTGGCCACACCCAGAAATCTAAAAGAACTGCAAAGATTCCTGGGATTCTGTGGTTATTATCGGCGCTTCATCAAGGACTATTCAAGAGTGATCCGCCCTTTACTTAACCTTACTCAAGGGTATCCCCCAACCCACAAAAAATACCAAAAGTCAGCGTCCCTCAAGACTGAAAGAGTGTATTTTCATCCAAGTGAAGTATTTGGGGCCCGCTGGACTCCTGATTGTGAGACTGCTTTTCATGAGATCATATATCAACTTACCCATGCTCCAGTGCTGGCTATGCCGATCCAAGAAAACCTTACGTCCTGCACACTGATGCTAGCTTGCAAGGGTTGGGGGCTGTGTTGTACCAAGAGCATGAGAATGGCCTGAGACCAGTGGCCTTGCCAGTAAAGCCTGACCCCATCCGAAAGAACTATCCTGTACATAAGTTAGAGTTCCTAGCTTTGAAGTGGGCTATTGTTGACCAATTCCATGAGTACTTGTAGGGGCTAAAATACTAGTAAAACTGACAATAATCCTTTGACCTATGTGCAGACCTCAGCTAAGTTGGATGCCACTGGTCATAGGTAGCTTTCTGCATTATCTACATATGACTATGCTCTCGAATACCGAGCAGGTCTGAACCACATAGATGCTGATGCTCTCTCCGGAGGCCTGTTCCCCAGAATGATTGGGTCCGATTGGCAGAACCTGACATTCGGGCACTCTGCCGGAAGTTTGACAGGGAGGAACAAATGTCCACGGACGCAGTGGACTGCATGGTGGATTGCTTGGGAGCCTCTGAGAATTGCATACCTGCTGCTTATTGCCACTTTTCTGCAATAGACATTGTGCACTGCCTCAGCTGGACAATGACAGATCATGGGCTCAATCCTGCGATCCCATGATCAAAGCAGCTTTAGAAGCCCTCTATGCAGAAAGATGTGTCCAAATTACGCTCCACTGATTTGAGAACTGCACTGTTATACAAAGAAGGTCCAAGTTGAAACTGATCAATAAACTGTTATACAGAGAAACAGTAGACAGAGGGGACAAGTAGACAAACAACAACTAGTGCTGCCCACTGCCTTCGAGACTCAGTACTGAGGTCCTTGCACAACCACATGGGGCACCCTGGTATAGACAGAACACTTGACTTGGTGAGATCCAGATTCTATTGGCCTAAGATGGGGCTGATGTAGAGCAACACATTCGACTTGTAGTAGCTGCTTACAGAGGAAAGCTTTGCCCCAGAGGGCTGCCCCTTGTTAACATCACCACCAGTGCACCCATGGAGCTGGTCTGTATTGATTTTCTGAGTTTGGAGTCAGATCAAGAAATATCAGTAATGTGCTGGTGGTCACTGACCATTTCACGAGATATGCCCAGCTTCCTACCAAAGACCAGAAAGCATCCACTGTGGCCAAAGTACTTGTAGAAACTTTTTGTTCACTATGGGCTCCACAAAGAATCCATTCTGATCAAGGGAGAGACTTTGAGAGTCGCCTGATCAAAGAGATGCTTTCTCTGTGGGGAGTGCGAAGTCCAGAACCACTCCTTACCACCCCAGGGGGACCCACAGCCTGAACGCTTCAACCGCACTTTGCTAGATATGCTAGGCACCCTGCACCCAAAGGACAAGCCTAGATGGAGCCAACAAATTAGCACCCTGGTACATGCTTATAACTGCACCAAAAGTGATGCCACTGATTCTCCCCTACCGCCTGATGTTTGGAAGAGAAGCTCACTACCAGTAGATGTGTGTTTGGGGTCTCTCCTGATGGGGTTCAAGCTGACAACTATTTACAGTATGTGCAAAAGTAAGGCCCAGCTAACTCATGCGTACTAACTGGCTCAAACCATGGCTGCCAAAAGAAATCTGGCCAACAAAGAAAGGTATGATAAAAGGTGAAAGCACAGGAACTCCAGGAGGGAGATCGGTATTGCTAAGAAATCTGGGACTGCATGGCAAGCACAAGATTGCTGACAGATGGCACCATCTCCTCACATTATAGGGGCAAACTAGATGATCTGCCAGTGTACAAAGTAAGGCCTGAGAATAATTCAAAAGATGTAAAACAATGCATAGAAATCATTTACTGCCCATTGGACAAATCTTAACTGAGTCTGAGCCCTAGAAGATGCCCCTCTGGACCAGTGACTAGAGCTGCTGCTAAGAAAAGATCAAGAAAGTCTGCACTCACAGAAGCAAAGTTAAAGTGTTCCCTCCACAAGTCCCAGTTGAGCATGACTGTCAGTCCATATCGGAAGAAAGTGAGAGTGACTTTGAATACTATCCTTCCTACGAACTGAGTCAATTGTTTCGGGCAATCCCTAGTCAATACTGGAGATGAAGCTGGGCCTTCTGGATGTCTAGCCCCCAGCTTCATCCCTGGACATGCTCCCAGAAAGTGAAGTGCAAAGCATCAGATCAGATGAAATGGAATCATTGTGCATGGTTGAACTGTTTGAGCTTTCAGGGAGGAAATGATAGATTGGGCAGACTGGTGATACACACCAACAAGAAGAGTATTTTGAGTGCCCTGACAGTCCACTGCCAGTGTCCGAAAGCTCTCCATGCCAGCCAAATGTTGTGGACTCAGAAACTGTAACTCCTGGAGCTGAAAGTACCCCAAGTTCTAGCCCTCTACCCCATGGAGACTCCTCTGACAAGTGAGGACAATGCAAAATGAGGCTCAGAGTGCAGAGACTATAACAGTTCCCCTAGAAAGACTGGTCGAGCTGTAAAGCCTGTGGTGCACCTCAGTTATGATTCACTTGGGAGGCCTGTGGACTTGCCTCTCAATGTTGTCCATAAGGAGTGTATGTGTCCCAGCTCATTGCCCAAACTGAGCATCAGTGCTAACTCCAAGTTACTTGTGTTGTTCTTCTAGTATGGTGCCCTTGCCCCATCCAGCCCCAAGGTAACTGATAGGAAGGGCCCTCTTCAGGTTTCATGTACAAGAGGTAATAACTTGAGTTATGGTACAATGTGTATGTAATACTGTGTAAAGAGTGACGTACTGCAATGTTTCAGAAATGTGTTCTTGGTAAAATGATATATTGACTGATGATTACATGTAGCGAGCCTAATGCAAATGTATATGGTTGCAGTTGAAACTTATGGTACTTGCTTGACGGACGCAAGCTTTCCCAGGCTAGGAAGGGTGTAACCCCCTGCAAATGGGGGTTCCCAAAAGACTTCCAGGAGCTTGCTTGAATGCTCCAAGCCTGAATGGTGTTTGGCATTTAGCCATTTATCAGTGAGTGTTTTGAACCTCTGGTACTGTCTCTTTAAGAGCTGTCCTTGCAGACATAATTAGTTTGTATGGGGACTGTGTGCTTCTCTGAGTACCACTCGAGCTGCTGCCAATTCACTTCATTTTGCAGTCACTAGAGTGCAAAGGAACCTATCTGAAAGATGTAACTGTTTGCCAGAAATTATTTAGAGTAATAATGAAATTACAGTTTGTCTAACCTGCTTTCTTTGCAGTCAGAACTGTGTCTGCTAGTTCCCATTCTAGTTTTGAACTGCTGAACTGGACCAATCAGTGTGGGTAAGCTAGCTCAAATGGTGCCTTGACGAATCAGAACTTGGACTCATAATCTGAGCCAGCCACAAGAGGATTGTATGGGCAGACTCTGGGAGATGTAGTTTAGACTTCAGTGCCTTTTGGACCAACAGCAGCAGTCTATTGTGAGTGACAGCCAATCCAGTCAAGAACTGGGAGGAACTCAAAGGAAGTGCCCGGTTTTGTCGGTTGGAGTTTCAGTTGAGCTTTGGCAGTGAAGAAGGAAGGAGCCCTGTGCTTTTCAGTGTGCAGTTTTAGTCAAAAACGGTAAGGCCCAGAGTTCGGTCTGCAGCTTGTGTAACAGCTTGTTAGGACTGAATCCGTCCCTGTGAAAAGAATCAAAGGATCTCTGAAGAGTAGAAACCAGGCTCACCCTGTAGAAGACTGGAGGAATTGCTGAAAATTGCACCTGGTCTGTCAGGAACTGAATCTGCTGTGTGTTCTCCGGTATTGTGCAGTAACTGCGATCGGATACAGATGCAGCCTGCCTGGTATAGTGCTTTTTATATGGATGTGTGAAGAGGTTTGTGTACCTCAAGTGAGCCCTGCTGACATTGAAGGACCCTATCTTATTTGGAGGTCGTGAGTACTAATTCAGGGTCGCCTCTGTTGAATTGCCACATTAAATCCAAATGGAATTACTGTACTGCTGACTGTTTAATTCTCCTTTTCTCTGTGTGAAAGGGCCCCTACCAGCTGCCACGGTTTGACTAGCCACTAGGGCTTGGGTACCCAAGGACAGTAACTGATAGGGATAGCCTCGCACAGAGCCATAGATAGATTATTAGAGTGATAAGCTAATTAACCTGATTTCCCCTGTCCTTGTTATATCCCCTATAAATAAATCAGAGCTGCTTGTTTCAGCAAAGTTATACTGCCTGAGGTATTTGTCTATGTTAAAGTACTGTACTGTGATTGTTGCACTGTATCTCATTTCACAGGAGGTCCCAGTGCCGGAACCAGACCTGGGGTAAGTGTATACTGTGAAGGTAATCCTGATATATTGTGGGCCACTAGTGGGAAGAAAGGGGGTTGCAGTGTCCCAGAGGGCTGTGACCAAGTTAGTTTAACTATTGCAAACCCTGACCTCTGGGTGGAGGCACCCGCCATTGGATCCAGGCCCTCAACCTGTTAGTGGCAAATCAGGCAGGGTAGTAGCCCCTGGGATAGCACCATCTAGGGGTTACATATGATCCTCTTTTCTTCCGGTTTCGCCTCTCCGAGACACACCTGGACATTAGACTTGATTAGAATAAGCATGGATACCACAATTTTTTCCTTTTTTACGCTCGCTACGCATGAGGAACGCTTTGGGAGAGTAGCACACTTTGAGGTGTGCTCTCCCTTTCAACCGCTGCTCGGTTGAACAGGCGTGGCGGTCCTGCACCAATGGGTGCGGGAGCTGTGTATGACAGCGGTGATCTTCGCTCAAAGAAAACCACCACTGTCATACAGAGCACGCCACGCTGCCCCCCAAAGCTTTGGTGCTGTTGAAGCCCACCCCAGCGTGGCAAATGTCCAGCGTTGTTTGCCGACGGGGGGTGCCCAATCCCCCATCGGCTCCTCTGCCCCCCCCAGCCATCTTCTGCCACGCTAAGAGCCCACCCCAGCATGGCAACGTCCCGCGCTGTTTGCCGATGGGTGTGTCCAATCCCCTGTCGGCTCCTCGGCCCCCTCAGCCATCCTTGTGCCATGCTGGAGCCCACCCCAGCGTGGCAAACGCCCCATGTAGTCTTTTTGTTTTTTAAACCTGTAAACCAAAACGGTCCCACGGCGCTTCTCCCAGTCCCTCCCACAACCCGCACTCACCCACCCACTGTGCACCCAGCCTCCACACCCCCCACCCCATACTTACCTTTGGAGCCATGTGAAATCTTCGTGGACCGAACACGCCTGTACTCTTCAAAGCCGACCGCTAACTGAGGGAAATGCCGTAAGCTGTATAATGGGCTAGATAGGTTTTTTCAACTTTATTGCATATTCAGGTATTTGAATTTTCACTACCAACATGAAGCGAGACCCCTTCATGATTGATGTCACTGTCATGGCGTTATTCGCCCGGCGGCGATTTCGCAGTCACCGTGCAGTCACCGCGCGCAATCACCCTGCAGGCCTGAATAATGCCATGACAGTGACATCATTCATGAGAAGGGGTCCCAAAAACCCCATGTTGAAAATTTGGTGCAAAAATTCCAAAAAATGACTGTCTTACGAGCGTGCGTTGCGCAGTTCCTATGCATGCTCATAAGTTCGCTGATTTTCAATATTTTCACTCCAGATTTTCAACATTGCCATTTTACCACACCTCCTTATGAGCAGTACAGCTGTCATTTTTACATCCTGCCCAAAACGTGTTTCCGCCATGTAGCGCACAATGGCACAGTCGGTGTGGTAAATCAATGTATGGGACGCATTAAGAAAACTATGGTGACACTGTTCATTAGCAGAGGTCTTAAATGGCTATGTTGAAAATTTGGTGAAAAATTCTAAAAATTACTTTACTGAGTCTGCATTGCGCAGTTCCTACGCACGCCAGATGTTTGTAGAATTTTCAATATCTTCACTCCAGATTTTCAACATTGCCATTTTACCACACCTCCTCATGAGCAGTACAGCTGTCATTTTTCACATCCTGCCCAAAACATGTTTCCGCCCATGTAGCGCACAATGGCGCAGTCGGTGTGCGAACTCAATGTATGGGACACATTAAGAAAATCACAGTGTCACTCTTCATGAGCAGAGATCTTAAAATGGCTATGTTGAAAATTTGGTGAAAAATTCCTATAAATAACTGTTTTACTAGCAAGGCATTGCACACTTCCCACGCACGCAGAGATTTGTGAATTTTCAATATTTCTACTCCAGATTTTCAACATTGGCATTTTACACACCTCCTCATGAGCAGTACAGCTGTCATTTTTCATATCCTGCCCAAACGTGTTTCCCCATGTAGCGCATAATGGCACAGTCGGTTAGGAAATCAATGTATGGGACACATTAAGAAAATCACAGTGTCACTGTTCATGAGCAGAGATCTTAAAATAGCTATGTTGAACATTTGGTGAACAAATTCCTTAAAATAACTGTTTTACGAGCGCGAGTTGTGCAGTTCCTACGCACGCTCATAAGTTTGCGAATTTTCAATATTTTCATTCCAGATTTTCAACATTGCCATTTTACCACACCTCCTTATGAGCAGTACAGCTGTCATTTTTCAAATCCTGCCCAAAACATGCTTCCACCCATGTAGTGCACAATGGCGCAGTTGGTGTGCGAAATCAATGTATGGGACACAGTAAGAAAATCACAATGACACTGTTCATTAGCAGAGGTTTTAAAATGCCAATGTTGAAAATTTGGTGAAAAAATTCTAACAATGACTGTTTTACGGCGCATACCAGCTCCCCACGCCATCGTCAGAGGTTTCACAATTTTCAATATTTCACTCCAGATTTTCAACATTGCTATTTTACCACACTTCCTTATGAGCAGTACAGCTGTCATTTTTCACATCCTGCCCAAAACGTGTTTCCGCCTATGTAGCGTACAATGGGGGTAACAAAAAGGTCATGCTGATAATTTATTGTGTAAATACCAGCAATCGCACAGGGCATTAGGGTAAAGCACCATACATGCCAAACACCACTGCAAATACCTGCAAGCGAACGTTTGGCATTGACAAATGCTTGTTTTTAGGTGTCTTGTATCCTCCCTGCCCCGGCTTGCTCTCAAACCATTTCCACTTTCACAATCTCCCTGTCTGACTGTGCCTTTGGATGGCTCACTTCAAGCCCCAGCTCACCACTCCTCCTTTTTGAGTACCAGAACATGTCCCTAGGCAGGCAGGGCCACCTCCTCCAGTGCCTTGCAGTGACCCCATAGTCAGAGTTGTGTGTTAAGAGTGGAGAGGGGGAGGAGCCCAAGGTCCTGAAAATGACCCAACTGAGTGGGCAAATCCACCTCATCTACTGAAAATGGTTGCCCTACTTCTGCTTGTTTGCCCAGTCCCTGCTTACAAGGTCTCAGAGGTGTGTGTCCGAAAATGCACTACGCTTGTGCCACCCTCCCTCCCTCCAACAGCACCATCCCAGCTGCATTGCTGTCAGTGGTCACCCAGATGCAGGGGCAGCTAGAATGTTTTCAGTGGGATAGCTTTGTCAATGGGGTACCACTTCCTCTGAAATATATAAAATGTTCTCTTTCACAGCTCAGATTAGTATAAAACAACAGGTACTGTTTGCTGACCTAAGGAGGGCAGCAGGTGCTATTTTGCTACACAGCCGGAGCCGCACGTGCACAGGTGCTAGTGTCATGGTGGGCTGCACTGCCCTTCCTCTCTTGACGAGAAGAGCATTCACTGGGGCACTGGATCATCCTCCCCCTGCCAGCTCTCTGGGTGTTCCAGGTCCGAGGCATGAATGCAGGTTGCTGGCATGGTGAGCTGTGCCAGTGGGATGACTCAAATCCTTTTCCTCTGAACCCCAGAGAGAGGTGGAACCCACTTGCCCTGAACCTGACCTGCAGGAAAAAAAAGAGAACTACAGTTTCCAGTGATATCATCGATCCCCCACCCAGTTCACATGCACTTAAGCCATCTCTCAGATTTCAAAGACAAAACAAAACAAAAAAAAAAATCAAACAGAAATTTAAAACAGACAGTAACAGCCCTGGCGGCAAACCCTAATGCAGGTAATTATTTACTGGCAGAGGTCCTTTTCTCCCCCACGAAGCCATTATCAAACTTTATTTCTAACTTAAAAAACGTGCCGACATTATTATGAGAGCATTAATTCCATCCCCCCAACACACACACTCACACTCTTTTGCTTACTAAATTGTTCTTTTATCATTCCAAATGGTACTTAACTCATTTCCTAAGGCCACATACAGAGACAAACTGAGTTTAGTGCCAGGCACTCTGACTGAACTCTGAGACAAGCTTCTAGCTTCCTGTGTGAGATTTCCAGGATTTTCAGTGGGGGGGGCAGACTGAGGTAAGCGCATTCCTGATGATCACAGCACATTTAAAGGGACATTGTCAATACATCACTGGTCCAGTTCGGCTTTTTCAAATTAAAGGTTAAATGTTAGGCCAGCAGTATGGTAGCTTACAGCACGGGCTTGAGAACCAGGAGACCCATGTTCAAATCCCACCAAAACCACTGGCTGTGTATCACTGCTTTTGTCTGTGCTGCAAACCTGGATCTCAATCTACCTGCTACCATGGTCTATTAAGTACATGGAGGACTCCCACTGTAAATTTGTATTTATTTATTTAAGAGTTTTACCAGGATGTTGCGTCTCAACCAGACTATCCCAGGTAAATTAACTGTATGAAAAAATATATAAGTGGGAGAGCTGCCTACTCTGAATTTATTTTTGTGTTTAGGACCTCTGTATGAATTCTAGTTTTTTTCTAAAAATGATACAGGGTGTCATATTGCTATGGTAACACCAAAGCACAGGCACCAATTTGGATGTATTGAGTGGGCTCCTAGCAACACTGACAGTGCCAATGGTACACTAACTATAGCATTACTGCACTGAGAATCAGCAGTCCACAGCGGCCCAGTGGCCCCTGTGAAGGTAAATGGGGTTAGGGAGTAAGTGCTGGATGCCGGGAAGGGATTGAATGGCCGAGGGAAGGGGAAGCACTTTCTATAGCAGGGCATCCCAGCCTGAAGTTGGTAGCAGCAGCATTGCAGCAACTCCTATGACAGTCCAGAGAACTTACTATCCCCAAGGGAACATGCGAGACCTCTTGTTGACTGTGCAGCACCGGTGAGGGGGCGGGAGGCAGGGCAGAAACATGAACATATCGCTGGCAGACAATGCAGGCTAGGTAGCATAGTGGTAGTGCTTCTTCACACTACTCTGTGATCCTACAATTGGTCTGCTCCTTCCTCCTACCCCCCCCTTTCCTCTTTTTCTTACTTACACTGCCTAACTTACCTCCCTTGCCTATCTTCCCTCCTCACTTGTTTTCTATATAGTGAAAGTGCTTAAGTGATTTATCTGCTGTTCATAAATGTCATTAGATTTTAGCTATTTGTGCAACCCTGTACCCCTATTTGTCTGTAACTGATTTTGACGCAGAACCTTTGTAAAAGAGCCTTGGCTCAAAGGTGTTAATTCCTAGATTTACAATAAACAATAAACAATCCTGGGATTGAGAATGGACTCAAGTTGCTGGAGATCATCTGTGCCAGGGAAGGATAGATGAGAATCTCAAAGGACAGCTCTCCATTTTCGGGGGGGGGGATTCCATACTCTATTTTTCACCAGCCACCCGGAGGAAGCCATGTCATAGCACAGCAGAAGTTCATGCTGATGAGGGGCCACACCCATATCCATATGCTAATAACATGTCTGAGTGGTAAAGGTGCACATGAGTGCGTCATTATATGCTGGCACCTCTGGAAGCAAAACTGATGGAAATATGCACATGCGTGCGTGCGCGCACGCACACACACACACACACCCCCACAGAAACATAGAAACATAGATTTTGACAGCAGATAACGACCGCTTGGCCCACCCAGTCTGCCCATTTCCCTACCTATTGGATAAGCTGCAGATCCTAGTTAACCAGCAGCCTACTTCTTCCTACCC